>OU015492.1:115830138-115945138 GCA_907164885.2 Dolomedes plantarius
TTTTCGAGAGAGCTTTACAAGTAAAAAAAAAATTAAATTAATGAAATCCTGGTATTAAATTGTTGTTTAACTTATATGTCACTCAATGTTAAACATTATAATGTTTCTTAACAATGATTAAACAAATGCTTAACAATGATTCCATTAAAAACCTATAAAATGGCTTTATTAAAATCCTATAAAAACTGTAAAATTTCTTTTTAACAATTTTACAAACACGAGTTTATTTTCGAAAAATATTAATAGTAGTGTCAAGTTAAATAAAAATGAAAGAAAGAAAATCATTGATTAAAATTGTTATTTTATTTCAGGGAATTGTCATATATCATTCACAGGTAAATATTTAAGAATTATATCAATCGCTGTAATGTTTAACAATGATCCAATTGATATCATAATAAAATGGTGATTAAAATAATTTTGTTCATTAAAGTTTAATAAATACTATAAGAAATGGTGTTTTTAAAATACTAAAAATATCCATAGTTATTTTTTTTTATAATTTTACAAATACGAGTTTATTTCCAAAAAAACTTTAAAGTATTTTCAAGTCAAATACAAATATAAAGAAATACTCACTTAAAATTGTGGGTTAACTTAAACCTTATGCATTCTTAAACATTATAACATTCTTAACAGCACCTTCAAGTCTGACCGAAATTATTCCCATTCTCATTAAGTTGCGCCCATTAATTAAATGAAAATATCCCAACTGCTGATGCCTTCTGAATGTAATAAACAGTTCTCTCGGAAAATGGCCATATTTGACACTCTAAGTCTCGGAAATGAGTGCTCCCGAATATATCCCCCAAAATCTAGAGTTCGATCATTAATCTGAACATCTTGGACACTTTTCTCTGATTACCACCAGAACGTTAAGCAAATATTCATCTAAGGACTCAATCAGACGAGATCTTCGAGTATAGCCATGAATTTCTTTTCTATGTACTGTAAGAAATTAATCAGAAATTTCCTACTCAGCAAAATGTCACAACGATGAGTGTTACATCGCGTTTCTCGATATCTCATAGGAATTCGCCCTATTACATGTAATATCATATTCCGCACCCCCCTGATACCAATCAGCCTCATTTCCATTTCAATTTATACAGAATTAAGCACGCTTTGTAATCTTCCCTCTAATGATAAGCAGCACCCATATACGACTCTTAAGGGAGACATGTCGGCGGATAATGGAAAATACGTGTTCTCTAACAAATTCTACCGGTCCGTACAGCGACCTGAAAACTACCGACAATTAACGTTTGAATTCAAGCCATCGAATGTGAACTTAAATCTTTATGAATCAAATACGCTGTATCTAAATTTATGTCGGGATACAATTTCTGCAGGATGTTCCGCATCTTTGATTTGGCTTATTTTGTTCGAAATTGTATTATTTTAGTATTCTACATTTCTCTAGAGAAGGGTTTGAGAATCTCAACGTCGGTCAAAGGGGAGCCTTAGCATATTTTCCGTATTTCGGATGAGATATAACTTTGGAGTGGGGGAGATTAGACTGCATTAAAGTGTCTTTTACTCACGCATATCTCATTTCGAACAGGTGCGTCACATCAGGACTAATATTATCCAAATATAATTTTCTTTTGTAATAAATGGTATACTTATAAATAATGTTCTCCATTAAAATGTCAGTAGGGGTACAGACACGTGTAATTCTATTTAAATTTTAAAGTGTTTGATTTTAATTTTCATCAAAATACATGTAATTTTTATTTTACAATCAAACAACTACACGCATATATATTCACACACACACACACACACACACACACCCATATACATACACTACCCTGAAATAATGGACCCGACGCCAGCGGATTTACAAAAAATCGGACTGCAAGTCACATATTATGCAAATCCTGATAAGGGTAAATTTGATACGCAAAGTGGTAACGCCATTAGTTCTGTGTAGACCTGTGGCAATATGTCGCAACGAGAGGAACTTAGTGACTTTGAAAGAGGTATTAAAGTTGGTTGTCACATTAGTGGCAAGTCTATTCGCGCAATTTCGGTATAATTATCACAGCCACAATCAACTTTTGGTAATGTCGTAAAGAAGTGAAAGACTACGGGAGTTGGGACAAGAACTGCACATGTTGGGTGTCCCAGAAAACTGACCGTACAGGATCGGCGTGTCCTGAACCGTGAGATTCATAAAAACCGTAATGAATACATATCATTACATATCATAAACAGTCAGTTTCAATAGGCAAGAGGGTGTATCCCAATACTTTGCGGAAAGAAGTGCATGCCCTCAATATCCACGATTAAGTCGCCGCACACAAACCAAACATCACCCCACCCACCAAAGCCGGCAGACCCGCTTGGTGTTTGCAACATCGCAACTGGACTGTGGACCACTGGAAAAATGTTTTATGGAACGAGGAATCACGCTAAACGCTCTTTCAGTCGGATGGGCGTACATTGGTTTGTCTCTTGACAGGCGAATAGTGAACCAGTGATCTGTACGTCTTTGGTTCGATGCCGGTTGCTAATAAATCCACTGCCGTGTACACTAAAGGCGTCTTGGGCACGAAACATCTGTAGTGGTTCCAATGTCCTCCAAGTGGACCCCGTACCTGTTGAGGTAGGGGGTCAAGTATTCTGGTCTCTTCACTTGACTCGGATTTAAATTACCGGGTTTTTCAATTTCTTTAGTGAAGTCGGGCTGCGACTCTTGTGGTGCTATTAAAAACTGGAGCCGCACCACTTGGCCCAATAGCCGTTATGGACTTCCGACATACTGTCGGTCAAGGAACATCAGTTACAACAACACAACAATATATATATATATATATATATATATATATATATATATATATATATATATATATATATATATATATATATATATATATATATATATATAAGAAAGTAAACAAAATACGATGACTTCAATACAAGTAAAGGCTGATTTTAAATTTGGATGTCACAAACCTTCTTAAAATACGTTCTACACAGGTTTTTTCTTACCGTCTGCAGCCTGCCCCCCCCCCTTACTATCCCGTTTCTCCGGGAGGATTTGCTCCCTCAGTTCAGAACCACTGTTGTATAGTAATGTGGGCCAACAGCTGACTATTGATAAAAATTTCAAAGTTCTTTTTGGCTTCTAAACTTTTCATTTAAAAAAATTCGTATCTCCTTTACCAGGTTGAAAACCTTACTTAAACTGGTGTTTAGAACTATTTGAAGTCCAGCTTATATACAGGTGTAAGAAATTAAGAGAACAGACTTATCAGAGAACAGATTTGCAGACTTATCTCTAGAACTACTGAACCGATTTTAATGAAATTTGATATGTACATACATTGATATAATACCAAAAAAAAACCATTCAATAATTGTAATACACACGCATGATCGTGCGGAACACTCTTTGGAGTCGGAAGGTAAGAAACAGCGGTTGCAGAATAAAAAAAATGGGTTAATAGATGGTGTTATTTTGCAGAAATCGGTTAATTTCAAATTGTAACAGTAAAAATGAGTAACCACCAACGTTTAGATGATGGAATGAGGTGGTGAATTGTGGGGACGCCACCCACATTAATCAGGCCAATATCAAGTCCAAATTTGTAGAGAGTTCAATTTAACGCCCAGCGTCGTGTGTAACTTATGGAAATAGTTCCAGGTTACCGGATCCATCGAGAGAAAGCCTGGGCAAGGTCGTCGAAGAGCCACGACGGCCAGAGAAGATCGCCATTTGTCGATTATAGCGAGGCGTAACAGGAGTGCTACAGCTTCTCAGCTATCTCGTGACTTGTATGCAGCAACAGGAACCCGTGTATCAAGGGTGACTGTTTCCAAAAGACTTCATGAGAGAAGGTTGTCTCCAAGAAGACAACCCGTCCCGCTCACTTCTACGAACAGGAGAATCCGTTTATCATGGTGCAGAGAGCATAGAGATTCTAGTATGGATCAATGGGCGACCGTTCTCTTCACTGATGAGTCCCGGTTCAGCCTAAACATCGATTCTCGCCGTACGTTCATATGAAGAGAACCAGGGACCCTCTACCTACCCTCCAATGTCCGCGAAATCGATCATTATGGCGGAGGTTTAATGGTCTGGGCAGGCATCATGTTGGATGGCCGCACACCTCTCCATGTCTTTAAAAGGGGCACTGTGACTGGTGCGAGGTATAGGGATGAGGTCTGGGAGCCCTATGTTCAAATTTTCAGGTGTGCAGTTGGCCCTCAGTTCATTTTAATGGACAATAACGCGAGGCCACATAGAGCTCTTCTGGTCGAAGAATTTCTATAGAGTGAGGATATTCGCCGGATGGATTGTCCAGCCAGATGTCCAGACATTAACCTTTTAGAGCATGTCTGAGACGCTCTGGGGATGTCAATTTCATCTCGCACCCCCCCCCCCCTACGAGAAACATCCAGGGAATGAAAACAGCGTTGCTGAACGAGTGGGACGAATTGCCACAGGAAATGATAAACCGCCTTATTTCAAGTATGAAATCACGCTGCGAGGCCTGTATATCTGTAAGAGGGGACCATACCTCCTATTAACCCATCTATTAACCCATTTATTTGTTTATTCTGCAACCGCTGTTTCATACCTTCCGACTCCAACGAGTGTTACGCACGATCATGGGTGTGTATTACAACATGGGTGTGTATTTACATGGGTGGTAATTTGTTTTGTATTGTATCAATGTATGTACATATCAAATTTCATGAAAATCGGTACAGTAGTTATAGAGATAATCGACCAAGTCTGCAAATTCTCTTAATTTCTTACACCAGTGTAGTAACAAACACTTTTATAGAATAATTTCCCTTTACTTTGCGGAAATTTCTAGTCAGGGATATTTCCAGCTAAGAAAAATCTCCTTGTCACAGTCAAAAGTATGTTCCTGCAATACCCTTGGGAACTGAGACAATGGTAAATCAGTGTCTTTCACAAATGAATATGACGCAAACATCTCGTTTCATGTGCAATACTTCTGTAACATAGCATCTGACTTACGGAATCATGTGATTTTTTCAAGAAGTCTGATTGGTTGAAATTTATTGATATAACTACGATCCAAAGAAATTTTTCAGTTTGCTTCCATTTCTCTCTGCATGGTTTCTCTTGTGCATGGTTCAAGAATTGGTGGCTCTTCATATATTTGAAAATAATATTTTTTACGTGTTTTACGACGATGAAAGTTTTACAAGTGATTTTGTTTGTGAGCCTGGTATGTAATTTTTTATGTTATTATTATTCTAGAGGGGGAAAATATTCTATCAGCAAAACTTTAATTCATATGAGATCGAAAAATTTGAATTTCTAATTTAATGTTTGTTTCTTCGTTCAAGAATTATTTAGTCTTACGTCCATATTGAGTGATTTACTTAGTATATATATATATATATATATATATATATATATATATATATATATATATATATATATATATATATATATACACTCATTCTGGTATTCATCCATTCATCCTGAAGCTGGCAGGAAAATAAATACTTTAGACAGCTGTTGCAGTAGGATCCCACAGTTGAAGTAGAAATATATTGTGTTAAGCAAATTACAGACATTTGTGTTTGTTTTCTTTCATTTATTTCTTGTAATGTGTGGTGGATACTTTACTCCTGATTTTTTTTTCTAACGAGGGGATGCCGGGAAAACATTAGCATATAAAATTTAAACATATTTAAAATAAAATTATACTGCATCATACTGCAAATAATGTATTTATACAGAGTATTCATATTTATAAATATGTCCCTAAAACCATGCAAATGATTTAACCAGTTGGAGTATTCTAGAGTATTTATTTTAAAATGTTAGTATGATTACCTTTGAACTTATATTCACATAAATGCACAATATTTAACCGAAAAAGTTATTTTAATTTTGATTATAATTAATAAATAAATATATGCAACATATGGCAGAAATGCTAAGAAAATCATCTTACCTAAAGGAATGATTGACCATTTGAAAATTGATATCTTTATAGTAAAATGGCTTCTGTTTGATAATTAAACTATAATAATGTATGGGTTTCTTATATTTAATTGTTTGCATTTTTAACTACAAACTCCAAAAACCAGGAGCTCAACTATTAGCATATTTTTGGCAGCCTTATTTATATACGATTTCTTCTTTTGAATTTTTTTTCAGTGTACATTACCTTGTAAAGTGCCTAATTTAATTCAATCCTTTCTTTCGCTGAGGAATCTATAACTTTAGAAATATTTTGTTTCTCGACTGTTGATATAAAAAAATTACAAGTATTATTTTCTATTTACGATCTTTCTGCTCTGAGTATTACTTTGTATTTTTTACAAGTTTTGTTCGCAAATTTCCTTTTTTTTAACTCTTTGAAGTTTCAACAGTAATTCAATTTTTCCATTACCGCTGCATAGTGATTTGTTTTGGTAACTCCATGCTTGCTGTTCGTATTTTAAATATCTCGAGAGGCTAACAGCAATGTACCGTCAACTATGCTCTGAAAATAATTTAGGTTTCATGTATCTAAGGATACTATCGGTTTTTGTAACTTTACGTAGTAAAATGTAGAATTTATTTCTTCAATATTTTACTTGATAATATATGGCGGCATTTCAAAGTTTCTGTCCTAAAGGCGCCTAAGCTGACCATTACGAAAAGCAACATAAAAAAGTATAAGCCAAACTTTATACATAATGCTGAAGTAATTTCGCTTCTTTTACAACAGAGAAACGCCTTCAGTGCGATCTTCTGACCTCTCCTTCTTCTACCGATAAGTCTGTTTTGATCCTGGTAAAAGCAATTATTAAACGTCTGTATGCTTATTTCAGGAGACAGCGAGGGAACAACATGTGTGATAAACTTGACTTTCGTACTACTACTTCAAAAATTCGGAAATTGGCAAAAAATATTGATAGGATTCAGCCTCAGGTTGAAAGAACCAATAATTTTAACCACCCTGATGGAACTTTGTGTAGTGACAGTGAGGCTGCGAATATGTTGGGAAGACATTATCGGAGCGAGAGACGACTTTCTATTAATCTAGAATACTCGGTCTAGAAGAATCGGTTTGTGTCGGAATTTAAAGTTTACCCCCCTTTGACCGAGGTGCAGTTTGGCTCAGACCAATCCTGATCATATCTTGACATGTATTGGTTGCCAGAGGAGCCAACTGTACTCCAATCCTGGTTCGGATCTTCATAGTTTGAAAACTTGCGAGTTCATGGACTTGATCTGATGATGCTGTCGATAAAGTGGGATAAACAGCAACAACAATAATTTTCTCAGAAACTGCACTTATGCCTGCGTATGTGTAAAGGGAATTATGATAAACCAGAGAATATAACGTTTTCTAGAAATTTTCCTTTTTCAATTCCTACTATTAGTTCACACTCTCTCTATATTTATCTTGTTCAAATTTTCAATCGTTAATAAAAGTACTTTTTATTCATCCACTCAAGTTCAAATACATTTTTTTAAACTTGTAGTGGATGACACTTGATGTTAATACAGTTTTTTTCAAATATTAATTCATTAATTAAATTTAATTAATCAACTTTAGTTTTAGACCTAGAGCGTCTCTTGTTCTTGAATAGTAATTTCCCTCTTGTTACTGTGTAAACGGTAGCACTGCGGTATCGCGGGCTTCTCCCTTCCTGTAGGTTGCGAGATCGAATCCCCAACCTGACAAACTTTTTCTCTCTCTTCCCCCCCCCCTCCTAATCTCGCACAGTAGGCGAGGTTCTGGCAGGCAATCCTTTTTTTCAATTCCTACTATTAGTTGACACTCAAATTTTTCTTTGTTGACATAAGTAGGAATTGACTTTAAAAATTTTTTTTTATATATTATTTGTTATTAATTTTTTCATCAAAGGTGTTGGTCTCTAAAGGTTACAGAATTGTATTTCTTAATTTACTCTACTTCAGTTTTTTACGTATGTAATAACATTAAAACCAGTTATAAAACACATTTTGCCTGAACTGAAATCACAATAAACTCATAGTGATTTTATTGTGTAATGTCAGCAAAATTTACTTTAATTTCCCATTTGTACTTTGCTGCAACATGGCACTAATGTCAAGTAACGGTACTGTTAACGTCCCAGTAACAGTGACATTGCATTTGACACTATAACGATTTTGTTACACTAAGAGATTTAGGAATTTTAGTAGATTTCACTATTAATCTCTACTCTATATTATTTATTATACCATAAGATAGAAAGAACATTTCGTTACGCATAAAATTAGATTTTACAAACAAAAATAAAATATTAACAGATTGGTAAAATTAATGTAAGACACAACAAGTTCTGTATTATCAGATATAGCCTTACACTAGAAAGGGGTATCATTTAAAAAAATAAATAAAAATTACTGCTGGGTAAAACACTATTAAGACAAGGTAAGTCCTATAATGTTAGGTACGGCATGACTTTTAAAATGAGTTGAAATTTACAACATACATACCGTAAGGACTTTGCCTAAAATGAGGCTGACAGCCTTTTAGAAAAATTAAATAACATATTTATTAATTTTCTTGGCTAAATACGACAAAACTACACTGTACAAAATAATATTAAATTTACAAGGATAATTGGGTTCGTGATGTCATTTTTGATGAACCGGCTTGATTCTCGTTCTCCGGGGAGGCACGCGTTCGTCTCAGACGATCGTCTAACACCTCCAAAGAAAAATCGACAACTGACTTCTACCACCGGGTTGCAGAGTCCATCAGCTTATTATTACCTTCTGGGGATCTGTAGGTTACGCTCCTTTCGTTACCGCTTGCCACACCCACGTGCCTCGAAGGCTCTGACCAGCCGACGTCACCCTTTTATCTGGACTCCATTGTAAACGAGGGAAACGTTTCAAAAGATGTTCTTTTCCCAGAAGTATATAGAAGAGTCTGTACGTCGCGGCTTTTGTCGCACTAAACAGAAGGTCACCTTTCGGCACTGATGAAACAACTTAGTTTCCCTTGGAATTTCCCCGTGGGGACAGTCAAGTCATTACAATACATATATATACATACATACATACATACATATGTGTATATATATATATATATATATATATATATATATATATATATATATATATATATAAATATATACAGTGGCTCCCAAAAGTGTTCGTACACTTATGATTTTCAATGAAGTAGGGGTCTATCCATTAATCAAAATGAATATTTCAGAATGAGTATTCAATAATAAGATCTATAATTTATTCTTAACAAAACTACATGAAATATTTTAAAAACATAGTCAAACTTTATTTTTAAGAAGCCAATAATCAAAAAGTAACAAATACTTCATCTTACAAAAGTCATCCTACACTTGTAAAGAATCTCTGCATATTATTAAATATTCTAATTTTTCGTTAAATTAATATTTAGTAGGATAACATTGAGCATCCACAACAGATTTTAAACGTCTGGAAAGAGATTGTAGTAGTTCTTTTGTAATTTCTGCATCAATGTTCATCAATTCTTCCATCATAAATGTTTTTAGTTCGCTTTTCGTGTGAATGTCGTGTTTTCGTACTCGAACCTCCAGTTCTCTCCAAATATGTTCTATCGGGTTTCATCTGGCGATTAAAGTGGTGTTTTCAAAACTTGTGGACAATTATAGAGACACCAGAGGTGAACGTTGAGAGCCGTATGCTTAGGATCGTTATCTTGATTTAAAAAAAAAAAAGTTGTTTCCAATACCCTAATTTTCTGCTGATAATTTTAAATTGTCTCTTAAAATATTTATATAAACAGCATGATTCATTATGCCATCAATATATACCAAATTACCTGGTCCTGAAGCTGACATGCACACCCACACAAGGACACCTCCACCGCCATGCTTAACTGTTCCTACTAAGTTGTTGGGATTAAGTTCTTAATTTTTTCTTCTCCATACAATTATACGCCCATCGGAACCAAAAATCTTAAACTTGATTTCATCGGCAAATAAAACATTGTTCCAATACCTTTCGGACTTATTTACTATTGATAGTGTGAAGGAAAACCTAGGCTTTCTGTTTTTCTCACTCACAAAAAATTTTCTACGGCCAGAACGCACATGTAATCCAGCTGCTCTGAGAACTCGTTGAATAGTTTCAGGTGAAATTGAAGCAGAAAAAGTTTTCTTAAATTCTGCAGAAACTTTTACAGAACTCAAACGTGGATTTTTCACAAATTTTCTAATTATAAATCTCTGATCACGTTTTGTTAACTTTTCCGGGCGACCTTTTCTTACATTGTTTTCAATCCGATTTTCTTCTTTAAAGCGTTTTCTCACATACTGCACAATAGAATGGGATAAATTAAGTAATTTAGCAATATTCCGATCATAATATAGATCTTATTATGATCTGATTTACCACTATAATGAAAAATAATCAATTTTCGAATGCTGTTTTTTGTTTCTTTACGACTACGAGCCATTTTTAAATAATAAATAGAATATTACGGGGTAGGCAAGCACAAATTAAAGACAAATGACATTTTAAATGCAACCACAATTCAAAAATGAACATAAAGTGCCAGACGATAAATTTAATTATGAATTTACCGAAAATATTTCAGTGTACGATGACTTTTGTGAGATAAAGTTTTTGTTACTTTTTGATCATTGGTTCCTTAAAAATAAAGTTTTACTATGTTTTCAAAATATTTCATGTAGTTTTGTTAAGTATAGATCATAGATCTTATTATTAAATACCCATTCTGAAATATTCATTTTAATTAATGGATAGACCCCTATTTTATTGAAAATCGTAAGTGTACGAAGACTTTTGGGAGCCACTATATATATATATATATATATATATATATATATATATATATATATATATATATATATGTATTGTATATATATGTATATATATATATATATATATATATGTATATATATGTATATATATATATATATATATATATAGATATATATATAGATATATAGATATATATATATATATATATATATATATATATATATATATATATATATATATGTATATATATATAGATATATATATAGATATATATAGATATGTATATATATATATATATATATATACATATATATATATGTATATATATGTATATATATATATATATATATATATATGTATATATATATATATATATATATATATATATATATATACATATATATATATATATATATATATATATATATATATTGAGCAATTTGATGATGATGAGATATGTACACTGCACAGATGTAAGATGAACTTCGTAACTTAGGAAATCACACTCGATTTAATCGGCGTGGGGCGGAGTAAGAACACAGAAGTCCGCTAGGCTAGCAGAACTGGCTCTGCTTCAATGATGAAGAAACGGCACTTCGTCCTGATGGGAAAAGGGCTCCCCAATAATATCAACGGCGGTGACCACTGCACGCACCCGGTAGCGATGAAAATATTAAATTAAGGAGAAAGGACTCCTCACTGGAAAATAAGGTAGCAAAGGCTACTTCCACGAACACTGGTCTCCGACAAATTAGCGGAGTATGTTTACTCCTGCAGGAACTAAATCGTCGCTGCAAACAGTCACAAGGGACTCTTGAACCTCTAAGGGCGGCAAACCCGGCTGCTCTTAAACCGGATCCGCTACGTGTCAGGAACTAAAAAGACGCAAGCCACGACTGAGGGGTCCATTCTCTTTTATAGAGGAGCCTCCACCGGATATTGCATCACTCTCCGAAAGGTCGAACGATCTAGAACAAGTGAGCAACGGAAATGGGTTTGCTGGGCGATAATGAAATATTTTCCCCGGGTCTAAAGCTTCCGCCTTTTTAGTTTGTCCTTCAAGCCACTTCAAAGAGTCTCAAAGGGCCGCTTCGGTAAAATGCGAACGGCACGAGTCCTTTTGTTTAGGCACGCGACACCTCCAGGATGCTGCTTAGCAACTGATAGTTCATGAATGAAAGCACCTGGAGTCTCCTGTCATTTCTAACTGACATCAACCGGTGTCACCCGGCGGCGATGACTAAATCAAGAAAAATGACCCATGTCCCCTAACGTTCTGTGGAACAAGTCTATCGGATGAACAAAGGGAAAAATGCCGTCAGCATTTTGCCACCTGAGTTGTCGGGATTCTTTTCATGAGTCTCAGGCCGATATAGAAGAATTTCTTTTGTTAACGGAGAGGTTGAAATGCAATACTCTACAATATATATATATATATATATATATATATATATATATATATATATATATATATATATATATACATATACATATATATATATATATATATATATATATATATATATATATATATATATATATATATATATACATATATATACATATATATATATATATATATATACATATATATACATATATATACATATATATATATATATATATATATATATATATATATATACATATATATATATATATATATATATATATATATATATATATATATATATATATATATATATATATATATACATATATATACATATATATATATATATATATATATACATATATATACATATATATATATATATATATATATATATCTATATATATATATATATATATATATATATATATATATATATATATATATATATATATACATATATATATCTATATACATATATATATATATATACATATATATATATATATATATATATATATATATATATATATATATATATATATATATATATATATATATATATATATATATATATATATATATATATATATTTATATATATATAATATACATAGAGAGAGTGTTGGGTAGTAGGGGGATAGAGTTGGGTATAACATTACTTTAACCCATTTAAGACTGGCGTTGCGAAAACGCAACATTAATTTCTGTATTTTTTAAATGTATGTTCAAAATTCTGTACGTCTGAAGTAACATTTTTATTTTATTCTTTATACTTCAATTGATCATAATAATTTTTTTGTTTCCTCATTTCTCCGCTTTTGCAAAAAATTGTTTTTTTCTGGTGTTTTGAAAGGGGAAAAAAATGACTATTTTCAAATAATAACCTTAGATAGCAGCACATGTTAAATTTCCGATTTGATGCTTGTTCCGAGTTTACTAGAGACTAAAGAACAAAATGGCTTCAACAGATAAATTATAATTTTTGTTTTTATGTTTCTAAATTCATAGTTTTAAAAATGTTGCGAAAACGCAACATCAGTCCAAAGTGTATTAATTATTTCCAATGTGTTTTATTAGTGCTGCCTAGATTTTCATGCAGTAAATTGGTATTGTTTGTATTTCGGATAAGTTTGTCTCTAGAAAAAAGCGATTTTTGACATTGGAAGAGACATTGGAGTATTTTCATGGGCTAGATGAAGATATTTCAGAATCGTGCTCAACAGAAGCTAATGAGGAACCATAATTCATCATTATCCCTCCAGATCCGGATGATTTGACGGATGAAGAAGCTATTGATGATAATATTTTATGTAAAAATGTCGAATCACCTAAAGACATTGCAGGTGAAATCGACATTTTTTTCTAATAAATGTAAAAGTAAGGAATATAGTAAGAAAAAGGAGCATATTGTATGGGAAAAATGGACACTCTACATGGATGTAATGAATTCAAAAATAAGTTTATTAGAGTTTAAGAGATTTATAACTTTGAGAGAGCCATATCTTTAATAAAAAGGCTTGAAGAAATGCAGATGAATTCTCTTTTACCTAAAACTTCACATATTGGAAGACCATCTTCAATTCAAAATCTAATTCTCAAGAAAACTTGGAAAAACCGTATGGCCCATATTATTACTAAAAATAGTGAAAATAAACAAAAAAAATGTAAACACTACAAAAGTCAAACAATTTCTGTCTGAAATAAGTGTAATGTACCTCTTCATGCTAAATTTTTCAAAGATTTTTTAAAAAATTTTTAAAAAATTATAATTTTTAATTTTTATATTTTTAAAATTTTTATACCGCTTTGGACTGATGTTGCGAAAACACAACATTTTGTAACTCTCGTAAAAATAAATTTAATTTTATGGAAACAGCTTATTTGTGTAATTAATGTTCTAAGAAGTGTTAAAAAACTGTTTGGTGCATTTCCAATAAAGGAAACATGGAGCAGTCCTAAATGGGTTAAGAACGAGTTGAATTTTTGCAAAGGAAAATAAAATAAAAATCACCACTTTGTAAAACGCTTTTGAAAGACGATGTTTAGTTGATTGTGAGCAAGAGAAACTTGACAAAATAACAGGTTTTTTTTATATATTGTAAACTTTTTTCCTCTTTGGGACACGTTTATCTGTCGTCATTTACCCACACATAGTGAGAAATTAAATTTGTTGCTTTAATTTTTAGAGAGAACCCAGTCTTTAAACAAATACTATAAGAGTATAACAACGTAGCATCTTTCCAATGTTTAGTGGAGAATCAAGCCCTCGTTGGACGCGATTGACATCATTGCTTTATATAATGTAATCCACACACACACACACACACACACATATATATATATATATATATATATATATATATATATATATATATATATATATATATATACGTGTAGTTATCAAAATAATTGAAACACCTATCAGTATTATTGGTGTTTATGAATGTGCTTCGTGTTCCTAAAAAAATCTGACCACCGGTAATTTTTATATAATATAGTGTATGTATTATTTTACTGTCAGGTAGCATTAATGAAGCTAAGGGCTTCGTGCTATTTGGAGGAACAGTGTAAAATGTGACACCTTGCTGACCTTGCGAAAAGGGCAGGTTGTTGGAGCGCGTTTAAACTGGAGTATCTGTTACTGCAACCCCCAGGCTAATCGGCGTTTTTCGAGCTATGGTATCGAAAGTCATGATAGCATACAGAGTCCACTGTTCCTTTGTCAAACCATCCTTTGTCAAACAGAATAGTGGAGGAAAGGGAGATCTGAGTGAAAGAGACGGACGAGATACTGAAGCAGATTGTAACATGAAGAAAGAAAACAACTGCAGCCAAAATGACCGAAAAGCTCAGTCTGCATCTGAATGTTCCGATATCAACCATTAGAGGCAGAAGGGAACTTCACAATCAAAACATTTATTTAAGAGTAGTTATTCCCAAGTCACTTGCAATAGGTACCAATACAAAATATTGTCCACAATGATGCCACGAGCGCAAATCTTGATCGAATAATATATCGAAAAATGGCATTTGTCCCAATGAATCATTGTTCACATTATTGCTCGCAAAAGGACGTCCGTATGTCTGGAGAACACCTACACAAGCATAAGATTCTGGCTGTCTAATCTAAACTGTCAGTCATGGAGGTAGATCTATCAGGGTATGGGATGGCATCTCATGGTTTTCTTCAGTCCCTATTGTAACCCTAAAATGAAGATTGAATGGGAAGAACTATGTCGAAATTTTAGCTCACTAGAACTTCCTATGGTGCAAACATTGTTTCTTGCATACGATGTCATTCTCCAGGATGATAATCTCCCTATACTTACAGCTAAATATATCAAGTATTGGTTTGAAGATCTTGAAAAAGAAGTGAAATATCTTATCTTGCCCTGTACAATACTCTCCACTATAAATCATCCAACGATCGTGATATGTATAAGTGGATAGAGCCAGGTATCGATATTCACCACACCATCTCCTCCGGAAATTTCATGATTTTTCCGTGAAGAATGGTATTATATATTCTTAACCCCTATTCATGACTTCTATAATCCGTTTCCAAGGTGAATCAGGTGGTATTACATAACAAAGGTGATCCTGCGCCTTATAAATAAAGGTTTTCATGATGTTTCTTTGTTATTCCGTTATTTTGATAACCACCTATATATATATATATATACACAATTCTATAAATAGCTGTGGAAGAACATTACTTTTGAATGTTTATTATTTCTTCCTGACTGTCATGAAGAAATTTATCGTAATGTAAATTTGGCCCTAATATTAAATTCTATTCAACAATTTTATAGAATATCTAACAAAGTGATTATTACTGAGATCAAAATCCATTCAAAGTTTATGGAGAGCCAACATGATTCAAGAATGTAGTGGATTTTTTATTCGAAATTGATGCAGTTACTTAGTTGAGATATGTTTCTGAAGGAGATCCCGCAGCAATATTTAGGGGCGATATATATTTTACAAAATAAATCGGAGTTTATCTTAATGGGCTTTTCGAATCCTAAAAGTCTTTTAGAACAACAAATGGCAAAAGAAAATTTAGACTACTGCTCAAAAGCATTCTTCCTTATTATTAGCTGCCATTATGAGTCAGGAATTTATAAGAATTTTATGAGTAAGCTAATGGTAATCATCCGTGTTCTTTGTGAGGGCAGTGTGAATCTATCTTAATGGATATTTTGCCCTCAGTTAACATTTAGCACACATTATCGGGAATCTTAAGTTTATAAATTTAATATTATAGAAAAATAAACAATACAGACGATGGTTTCTTCGTCAGACATGAGAAGTATGTTATCTAATCTGCAAGAGAGTTTTCAGTGAATACAGTTTAAGAAAAATGGTTTTGTCTTAATATTCAGCTTATTATTATTTCCTATTTTCTATATTTTCTATTACAAATTTATGGTAAAAAAGCTATTTTTGTATAAACAAATCATTTTCGGAAGGAATGGTTTCATCAGTCAATGGTTTATTACACTTAGGTAATTGTATTAGTTGATAAATTTCAGAAACGAAAATCACTTTAAGGCAATTTATAGTTCAAGGCTCTGAAGCTCTTAAACACTGTTCTAATTTTATTTTAGGTGGCATTTCGGGTGAAATATTCTTTTAACTATTTATATAAACAAGCTGCTGAAATAAATAAATAATATATATATATATATATATATATATATATATATATATATATATATATATATATATATATATATATATATATATATATATATATATATATATATACACACACAGAGAGAGAGAGAAATAGAGAGAGATTTGTTCTTTATAATTAGTACCAGAATTTTTAAACCCTAGAGTACTCTTCATGTATATTTGCTCTTACTGTTCTCAGAAATATATACAAGGAAATTCTCTCACATTCCGCCCCTATAATCGATGGTATTTCGTTCAGAACCAATTAAAGACTCCATTTAACGAAGACTATGCAGGAAACCCCTTTGCTACGACCACACCTCCAAACGGCTACTTATTATCGGAACAAATACAGGCCACTTTAGAGAAGTTTTTTATTCCGTATATGCGTGACGTAGAAGTGTGAGATATACCGAATAAACCAGCACGCAGTTACGGTCAAAGAAGTTTATTGTCAGGATGCGAGCAGGAAGCAATCACACTAATGAAATGCCAACAGCCCGAAGGAAGTCTCTTTTATACAAATTAAGAACTTTCTAGAAATAAGGTAAATTAGCGTATCAAATTAACACAAGGTAACTTATCATAACCGGGAACTTTCTCGAAATTTTGAGTAAAGTAACATAAATTAAAATGAAAGTTACTAATTTGATTCGAACCGATGACCTGTCGGTCAGCAGTCCAGTGCATTTACCACTTTGCCTTGCTGCTACTTGCAGTTACCTTCAAAAGTAGCTATCTATCTAACTATATATATATATATATATATATATATATATATATATATATATATATATATATATATATATATATATATATATACAGTAACCACCGCTTATAGTGATCAGTGGTTATAAGAATCAATATCGCAAAAACAAAAACAAATGTATTATTTCCATGTTAAAATTTCCGCTTTAAAGAATCAATCCACCGGTTATAAGAATCAGTTTGCAATTTTCGCCTTCCTTTCATTTTTCCAAAAAATGCCACTTGAACTCTCAAAAGGTACGAAATTCTTTCTTAAGTTTTTGAAAAGAAAGATTGATAAAACTTTGGGGTGGAAAACAGTCGTAAAATACATTCCTTTAGACATAACATAAGAGTTTCTCCTTATACATTTTTGCTAAACACTGTCTTATTTGCTTTACCCAGGGGCATCTAACCCGCCCGGGTCCGATTTCGCTTTTCTCCAGACAGGCACTTCTTTTTTCCCACCACTTACTTCCTGGTTGCGGATTTCTGAACCCTGAAACACATAAATCTTCCGCGAAGTGTCCACCATCACTTACGCAAACGGGACAGTGGATTCAGCACTTCAAACCGTGAAACGTAAACGGATCCATTTTGCTGAATCAGATGAACCAGATGCTGAATCAAACGTTTCACGGTTTGATTCAGAATCAAACCGTGAAAAAGTGAATCGCTATAAAGTGAATCTTCGTCTGAGACTGTAATAAGCATACGTCGCTAGTATCCAGTTTAGTTTTCTAAGAAAATTGCCAGTTAGTGTTAGAACTTTTTGATAGTCGAATTCAAATATGATAAAAACAAAGTTTTTCAGAAAAACAGAACTTGTTAATTAGATATGATGCTCTTCCAAAGTGTAGTCAAAGAGAAGCTGCCTCTTGTTGATTTTATAATCACGTGTTGTTACTTATAGGTCTAGAAATTGAGTTATAGTATTTGTTTAGAAATTGAGTATTTTTAAAATTATAAAAAAATAATTTTAATAAATGATAAATAACGTAAATTAAAGAGTATTTAATGGTAAATTATGTATATATGTGCCTGTGTGTTTATATATATGTACAAGTATATATTTGTGTATGTGTGCCTGTCCAAAGGGAAGTTTCGGTTATAAGAATCAACCGCTTATAAGAATCAAAAACAGTAATAACAAACGTGATTCTTATAAGCGGAAATCACTGTATATATATATATATATATAGCTAAATGCCTTGATATTTCTTAGTTTGATAATTATAAAGTTCAACCAAGTTAAATTTTTTTTTGTTCTAATTACCTTGCTTTGAGACTGTAAAGCATTGTAAATTTTTCTATACATTCCTCTCATTATAATTCAGGTATGTCGTCATGCATGCTTCGTTAGAATAAAGAGAGGATGCAGAGAGGGCGATCAGAAATGCTCGGATTTCGATTATCACTTCGAAGACGCGGCAAAGGAAGTCCTTTTTGGTGGAAATTCCTATTCTAATAGTCTCTTGAAGCCCCCAGTGGATACAAATATCACGCATGCAGATACAGAGGAGATTGTGAAAGAATTTTGGATTGAATGGTATAAAACGATTCCCAAATTACAGCAAAGGGATCCCGAAAAACATGTAGCAGCTCTATGTAAACCCGAAAAGGAACAAAACAAGTTTGTTGATTGCCAAGAAGCCTCCTCTAACAACCGCGCTTGCATAAGAGCTGAGAATGGGACAATCGGTCGGTGTGACAGTCATGGAGACGCAAAGGTTTTGATTCCAATCTGTAGAGAGGTAAGATATTTGAAAAAAAAAACTCTCATCATTTAAGGCTGCTATGCACTAACCCCATTGGATTCGCTCACCTCTATGTTAACCTATGGAGAAAATTTGTCCACGGATTGCCGACTTGAATTCAAAGATTTTTTTTTAATTGTACTCAGTCATAGAGAAAGAAACTTTACATTTGTGTACATTTTTCGTTTTTTTAAAGAAATACAATTAATATTTTAAATTTTAAATTATTCGGGAGAAAATCTGGTATAGTGTGTTTTAAACGCTGATAAATTCCTTCGGTTGACGAAATTTATAAAATGAATCCTGTAGAGCTTTGCAGACAAGTTCAGGCTATCTGACAATACCAATTTTACTTGATTATCAACATTTATGTACCTGTAAATATTTGACAAATATATATTTTAAATAAAAAATTTGGGGACAGCGCTGTACCCCTCCGTAGAGGGAGAGCCATTATAATCCCTCACAATGTCAATCCTAAGGGGCGTGGAATTCTCGAACTGTCAACTGGACTCCCCTCACTACAAGAGTCTGCAAGAAGAAGAAAAGGGAAATTCGAATTTGTTTCTTATAACATAGAAGCCTTAACCCTTTCAGTCCCAAAAGTTTATTACTCATTCTAAAAATATGAAATTCCTGAAATGAACTCATTTTATGTCCAGTATAAAAGAACAGAAAGAAAAAAAATTTTTTTTTAATTATTTAATCAAAATTTTAAATGATTCCAAATGGCATCATTGGGAATTAAGTAGTGCTTGAGTTAAAAATAGAGTTGATGCCATTTGGAATCATTGGGAGTTGATGGTAGGTGGAAAAAATTAAATATTTTAATGTATTTTGATCTATACATGTATCTGAAGCAAATAATATATTTTAATGAATAAAAAATATATTTTAATGAATTTTAACAATGTATTTTAATAATTATTTTAATTTATTTTGCATGAAATTTTTTAAAACAATTATTAATTTTGTTAAGGCAAAGTGACACATTGCATTTTTCACACATTGTTCTGGTGTACGATTTGATACACAATTTACATCTTCTTTTTCCTTCTATAGGAAGAGGCCAGTGGCCTAAATTGTCAAATCTGACATCAGCAATGGGCAATCTATCGATAAAAATTCCGATTTTCTTTTTGGCATGTTAAAAGATTTTGAAGCAAATCAGTAGAAGTATACTTATATTCAATTAATACTATTCAAGTATTCAAATTTGGTACAACCATGTGCTACAACCGCTAGCAATCGTAAATAAACGTTTGGAGGTGTTGAGTTGCGCACCCCATTGATAACTCCCAGTGATGCCATCTGGAATCACTCGTTTTTGAAAAAATATGCAACAAATATTTCGGATAATTTATTTAAAAAATTGCCAAAATATGATTTTTACACTTATTTAAAAATGATAAGAGGCTAATTTAAACATTATTATTTTTTTAATTACATCTAAAATGAAATTGATTTTAACGTGTTTTTAGATTTCAGTTGACACTCAAACATCAAATATTTCTTCCTTTACTGGAATAGTGCTGCCATCTATAGGGTAAAGGAAAAAATAATTTTGAATAGAAAAATGTACAAATATTTCAATAAAATTTATTTGATATCAGTGGCAGTTCTGGCGGCTGAGAAAAAAAATTCTGAATATCATGATTCCAATTGGCATCACTGGGAGTGAAAGGGTTAAGACTGTAATTGCTAAATCACCAGTTTAAGGATTTTCATTCTTATTATTCTGGCTGTTGTGACTGTTGTGTAATCCAGGTAAAATTCTAAGAGGCATCACTGACAACAGTGCATGATCATATACGGATCCTCTTTCTCATCATTTTACTTCATCAGTTTCTTTTTTTAAGGAATGTCCTAAAGGAGTAGTTAGATACATGAATACATACGGTTCCACGTTCGGATTAATTCTCTTAATCAGAGCGTTTTAAAAGTATATTTTAAATGAAGAGTTTCATACATGATCATATTCAGATCTTCGATCCGATCATTTCACTTAACGCTTTCCTAAAGAATGTTTTAAAGGAATAGTTTGATACATGAGCATATACGGATCCTCGATCCGGTCATTTCACTTAAAGCTTTTTTAAAGAGTGTTTTATGAGGGTTAGTTAGATACATGAATATATACGGAACTCCGTTCAAATCATTTCACTTATTCAGAGGTTTAATACAATAATATTTTAAAGGAATACTTAGATACATGGACATATTTCAACCCTCGTGTAGATCATTTCACTGAATCAAATGTATTTTTTTTAAATATTCTAAAATAATAGTTTCATAAATTTGCATATACGAATACTCGTTACGATACTTTCACTTAATGAAATTTTTTAAAGAATATTTTAAAGGAATAATCAGATGCATGAACATATACGGATCGACGATCAGATTTTCTCACTTAATCAATGTTTTTCTGAAGAATGTTGTATAGAAATAGTTTGATATATGAGCATATGTGGATCCTCTATCCAATCATTTCACTTAAAGATTTTTTAAAAGTGTTTGAAAAGGAAAAGTTAGATACACGAGTATATAGTGTGGATGTCCGAAATATCACCCCTGTGCCTAATATCGCCTACTCGTGTTTCTAAAGTATGATTCGCGCTATGTATGAGAAACTGCAGTAACTTCTTAGTTCTGGGTTTGTACTAACAGAGGCGATAGCGACAACGCTCTTATCACTGACAACCGAAAATATAAGGCGCCTGAAGTTGTTTTGGCTGTGGTCTTCGTAAACTTTGGCTCCAAAGAAACATAATCCAGTGAATGACCAGGTAGGTTACTCCAAATTCTAATTTTGCTTATACCATTTGAAAGTGCATTACAAAGAGACTTTTCTAGCAACGCCTTTTAACAGGTGTTCCTAATTTCGCCTGGTAGGCGGTAAGAGGAACAGAGGTAGGCGAGATACAGGAGTATATGACAAATCATGTTTCTCAGTTGCTTAAACAAAATGCCAGAATGTGACACCATATTTAAATTTCGGCAAAATAAGTTTAATTGATTGTGATAAGTATTCGAAAATTACAGCGACAAAAGCTTTCGCTTGTACGCCTTGTCAAACTGTCCACTGGTCGCTACGCAGCAATTCCTGTATACGGAGCCGAGGGTTGATTTCCCAAGTTCGGTGACATTTTTCATTATTGAAGGCGTGGGCGCCACATGGACAGCACAGATCTGCCATCCAATTGAGGCAACCCCGGGCCCCATTATTTGTGATAATTTATTAATTTTAGTACATTGAAACGGCCATCGTTAAGAATGTAATTTAGACTGATAAATTGGAATTAATGAATGACCTTATTCCGCAAGAATAGTTTATGTTTTATTGTTTTTTTATTTCACTTTTCATACCATTTGTCATGCCGATTTATTTCAGAAATCATCGAAAAAGGTGGTAACTTGCGGGGAACTACCTTCCTATCTCTGCTATACATTAGAAGGCACTAAAACTCCCTTCAGACCCTGCAGGGACCCAGTTAGACAAGTATGCCTGTCACAAAATCGATCTTTCGAAAGATGTGCCGGGATTAGCCTTTCCAAGAAGGAGAAAACCGGAAAAGTAAACTTCAATGCGTCTGAAGAAACAACGGAGTGGTGGAAAAAGTGGAAATTTCCGGTTCCAGGAGTCGAAAAGAAGGAACCAGAAAAGAAGCCTACACCTTTGTGTAGATCGAATAAAAGGAAGGGCAAGTTAAATCGCTGTAATGAGAACAAAACCGACACGGAAGCTTGTTTCTATGCAAGAAAGGGGGAAATAAAAGACTGTCAAAGATATAGAGACAATGAAAGGTTTGTTCCAGTGTGTTTAGAGGTAAGGTTCACTTATATATTAAGGAAATAATGTAATAGATTATGAAAATTTATTTTCTGACCTTTTTATATAAATTAATGTGTTCATACCGTTACTAAATTTCAATGGACTTGTGCTTTTGGTGGCGTATGGATAAGCAAATAAGCTTTAAAACTGTAAAGTTATTCCCGATATTCTATTTAAAATTCAAATTAAATTCATTATTGAATATTGTATATATATATATATATATATATATATATATATATATATATATATATATATATATATATATATATATATAAACTAATTTTTTTTTTAAATGACAGAATATTGATATATCAAGAATAAACTTAAGCAAGTTCCTAATCAGTATTTGGTAAAGCCCAGCAAGTATGTTTCCTCAAATGCATATTTGTTCGCTTCTAAATCTGTAAAAGTATATACAAAGCTGAAAAGTAAAAATTAATCGAATGCTTAAAGAGGTGTACTCGATATTTCCATATGGGGGACATACATACAGCTCTTAAGATGTTGCAAGATTTTTTTTTCAAATTGTTGAGTTTTAAAATGGGATTTTACAGTTCTATATTCTCCAATACCTATTGTTTATTCATAGAATAGATTGAACTATTTATATTTAGTTGTAAACTGTTCTGCATTGACATTAAAGGCCAGAAGTAACATCAAAAACATACATTTCATCAAGGAAAAATGTCTTATAAAATCTGAAATATTTCTGTAGTATATATTTAATTAGTCATATTTTTTGGTCCTTGTACATCTAAAAAAATAATCTTTATTTATCGCACAACTGTAAAATTCTTTTTTTCAACGTAAATCTGTTTATGTTTTTTTTTTCTATTGACCCGGAAGTATTCTAGACCAGGTCCATATAAGCTAGAGGGGTTGATGGATGCTGGTCCGGTTAATTATGGCCCAACAAGGGCCGGAGTCCAAATTAACAACCTAATTTTTTTCCATCTTAATTTTGACGGATGTGGCATCTGGAGTTGATCGTACCCTCTTCCACACTACCTGACCATAGAGAAACTCAACGTAAATCTGTTGTTGCTTATGCCACTTGACCGACAGCAACATCAGATCATCAGATGGTGTAGGTGCGACTCCTGTTTTGAATTAGCACCACAAGGGTCAGAGTCCAACTTGGCTAAATGACCAGTCCCGTAATTTTGAACCGAGTCAAGTGACGAGACCACACTTGACCCCGCACCTCCAGAGGTAAATTTGGGAACTTAAAGGATATTACAACCACGCCCTACTTTACGTTCCCCGGCCACCATTAGGGAATACGGCGATGTATTTCCAGCGAAGAGCATCGAACCAGGCAGTTTCAAATCTCTGGTTCGCTGCTCTTGCCACCCTACGTAAATATAATTCTTCTAGGCGAAAGTGCGGTAAACAGCGTTTAAAAACTACAATAAAATCCCAAAGACAGACATCAATCAATTTTTTGAGCATGCAATAAATTCACAGTATCTTTATCCCTCTTATAACCATTCATAATAGCTACATTTGACGTTCATATTCCAAAGATTTCATAACAAAATCCCATGTATTATGTTCTTACTTTCTACTTAGGAATCAAGCTTTAAACATTTTGACCAAACTCTCATCAGATAGTTTATCGAAATCCTTCTTGTCACAAAGATATCTAAAGTGTTTTTTTCTTTTCTTTTCTTAAACTGTATTTTCTAGGAATCTTCCAATAGAGTTTTAACATGCGGCGAAGATCACAGATCCTATGCTTTCCTATGCTATCCCGACGGCAACGAATATGAACCTATCCAGCCGTGTCAGGCCGAAGAAGGCCTGATTTGTCTGGCTGATGAAGGAGATCTCCAGACGTGCCAAAATTCCGAATCCCTGTATAGAAGTGGACAAGCCACAAACAACAGAGGAGTCATATTCAGCGATGAAGCGATGTGGAATGAATGGTGGGGAGACTGGAATTCGGAGATACCTGTAACAATTCCACAAGAATATGATTTTTTGTGTAGGCCCTATGAAAACAATGATATGTTAACGGACTGCATTGAAAGATCATCAAATATGAAAGCTTGCGTCAGTGCAAAACAGGGAGAAATAAACAACTGCGGGAGATTTAGCGAAACTGATTTACCAATTCCTGTTTGCCACGATGTAAGTTAATAAATTTTGAATTTAAGATTTAACCATACATTCATGTATTTTGCGAAACAACTTCATTCTATAATATATATATATATATATATATATATATATATAAAGTTTTAACCTGGAATTTCTAGGTATCTTCCTATAGAGTAATAACATGTGGCGATAGCCTTCTCGGGGACAGCCTTCCTGTCAAGCCAGCTTTCCTGTGCTTTCCCAGCGGCAGCGAAAATAAACCCATCCAGCCGTGTCACTCCGAAGATCGTCATATTTCTATAGACGAACAAGGGCTTCTCCAGAAATATGTAAGACCTGAACTCCCGAGTGAAAGCGGCCAAACCACAAATAACGCATTCGGTGACGAAAAGGCATGGAATGAATGGTGGGTAGATTGGACTACGGACATACCTGTAACAGAGATAGATGGATATCGTTATCTGTGTAGACCCGAAGAAAACAGTGATGCGTTAAAGGACTGTGGTGAGAAATCGTCAAATACGGAAGCTTGCATCAGTGCAAAACATGGGTCAATAAACAAATGCGGGAGTTTTAGTGAAACTGATTTACCAGTTCATATTTGCCAGGATGTAAGTTAAAGAATTTTGAATTTGAGATTAAACCATGCATTAATGTAATATATATATATATATATATATATATATATATATATATATATATATATATATATATATATATATATATATATATATATATATATATATATATATATATATATATATATATACTAGCTGAATACCCGTGCTTAGCTACGGAGTGTATCTTAGGATAATTACAATGAAAAAAATAATGAAATTGCTTTTTAGAGGATTTCCTTATAAACAATATTTTTTGTTTTTTCATTGGGTGGAGCTAATATTACCAGGCTCGTCCGCGAACTTATGCGTTAGCAAGCTGCGTAAAACTGAACGCCTGAGAAACAATTTTCTCTTAAATCTACTCCAGCGTATTTTGAAGTTTGGTCTTAGGAGTTATTTATCGTCATGGCGAAGCAACTTTGAGGGGAAATTAGAGACTCTTAAAGTCCAAAGGTAGGTCATTGGGTATTAGAGGAATGCGTGGAACGAACACTTTTTCTCCTTCAGCACATCCGGTTAAAATAATGGCATCGATTAAATTTTTATGCAGGAATTTGACTTTTACATAATAGTGCCATTACACAATTTCTGTTGTTTTAAATTCCGAAGGAGCATTACGGGTGTGCCTTTCTACAAAGAGAGCTTATGGTATTGAAGACCCGGTGGTTTACGGGAATTTAGAAACACTACCGGAGTTTCTAAATTCCCGTAAATCTCTACCGGAGTTTCTCTAACGGCATCATCTGAATTACGGACAGTATCTACCGATTTGTAGACTATTTCTTCCCCGCCAAAGGACTTTAGCAACATGTCCTTAATGAACGCAGCTTAATCTTTTTTTGGAGTCAATATGGCCCTTTCACAAAACTATTCTATATGCTATTCTGTATTTAAGCAATGACTGGATAAATCCAGTTTGTGGATGGTAGTTATTAATTTGAATTGAATTCTTCAAAATCTTCCATCTCAATTAGACTGGTGGTTAAATTTTATCTTTTACTGGATTTTATTTTTTTTTCAATTTATTTCGTTGTTATGCACGAGAAGCAAAATTAATTTAAAGTACCAGAAAAGGAAATCACGTGATCAGCATTTAGTAGATTAAATTCTAAAAATTAATCTTTAAAAATTCACCAAAAATATGAAAATGAAGGTAAAGATTCATAAAAAAGATTTCATTCTAAAGAAATTTTTATGATCTTTCTCGTGACATAAATTTTATAACCCTCAGATTATTGTTATAATTGTGAACTCTAAAAAAATTACAAAAACAGCTTAAAAATTTAATTTAAAAAATCTAAGATGCATTCTTTCAAAAATCTTTCTTTGTGCACCCCTACACTGTAAGAAGAATCGCCATGCGAAATGTCAGCCATTATGGTCCAGCGGTGTGGTCTGTGCGTTATCTGTCAGTCAGTCACGGAACTGTTTCATATATATATATATATATATATATATATATATTAATTAATTAATTTATTTATTTTTATTTATCTTAGTAGTTTCTCATCAGGAACCATAACAAATTTCTCAAAGTTACTGTTGTACCTAAATTTTTTAACATGGAATTTCTAGGTATCTTCCAATAGACTTATAACATGTAGTGACAGCCTTCATGTGAAGAGCCCTCCTGTTAAGACAGCCTTCCTGTGCTTTCCCAGCGGCAGCGTAAACAAACCCATTCAGCCGTGTCACTCCGAAGATCGTCAGATTTCTCTAGACGAACAAGGGCTTCTCCAGAAGTATATTAAACATGAATTCCCGAGTAGAAGCGGCCTAGCCACAAACAACGGTGACGAAAGCGCATGGAAGGATTGGTGGGTAGACTGGTCTCCGGACGGGCCTGCATTTCAGACGCAATTGCAGAAATATTTGTGTAGGCCCGATGAAAATGATGACAAGATGGTGGAGTGCGGGGAATGGTCGTTCGAAGCAAATGCTTGCCTGAGCAGAGTACTCGGTGAAATAAACAACTGCGAGATATTTGACGAAAGTGATTCACCTGTCCCTGTTTGCACCGAAGTAAGTTTAAGAATTTTTGATTTAACGTTAAAATGTCCATGGAATTTAAGATCCAACTTCGTTATATATTATAATAAATTTTGTTTTCCTCCCCCATATATATATATATATATATATATTTATATATATATATATATATATATATATATATATATATATTTATATATATATATATATATATATATATATATATATATATATATATATATATATATATATATATATATATATATATATATATATATATATATATATATATTTAATATATATAGTTATAGACATTTTTATACTAGAAATGCTACGTCTCCTCCAATAAAGTTATTATATGCGTCGAACAGGAAACATTTCCTATGGAAAGGAAAGATTTCCTATGCTTCCTGAAGGCAAATCAAATATAGATATCCAGAGATGCCAGTTCTAAAACATTCAACTGTGTATAAATTAGGAAGGATTTATCCAGACATGCATAGAATTCGAACATCTGAATGCTATCAGGCAAGCCACGAAGGATATAGAAGGCTCATTCAACGGCGAAAAGCCATGGAGTGAATTGTGGGTAGATTGGACTACGGACGTGTGTGAATTTCAGACGCAATGGACAGAAATAAATACGTTGGTCCGATGAAAACGGTGATAAGCTGGTTGATTGAGGGGAATGGTCGTCAGATGCAAAAGCTTGTGTGAGTGCAAGACTCAGTGAAATTAACGACTGCTTGATGTTTGGCGAGACCGACTTACCAATTCCCATTTGCACCGATGTGAGTGTAACAGTTTTGAATTTACCATATACACATTTATGTAATTTGTGATCAAATGTCATTCTGAGGATTATTTTTGGGTTTGTATCAATGAGAGAAAGATCCGGTGAACTTTCTGGCCAAGGTAGCGTTGGGCAAGGACAAAGACAGGCACTAGAAACTCTCAGTGTGTGCGGGCGGACTTTATTTTGATGAAATGTAAGCCCAGGATGGCATGCTATAAAGGGCAACACAATGCGGCGTAGAATATCGTCGACGTAGCGCTGTGCTATAAGGCCGCCGTGGATGACAACCAAAGGGGTCCTGCTATGAAATGAAATGGCTCCCCAGACCATCACTCCTTGTTGTCGGCTCGTATGGCGCAAAACAGTCAGGTTGGTATCCTACCGCTGTCCGGGCCGTCTCCACACACGCATTTGCTGGATATCAGAGGTGAATTCGAAGCGGAACTCATCACTCAAGACATTTCTACTCCAGTCAGTGACATTCCAAGTCGAATGTGCCCGACATCTCTGCAAACGTGCTTGCTGGTGTACAGAGGTTAATGGTTGTCGGCACAAAGGGCGCCGTGAGCTCAACTCCCTTTCTCTGAGCCGCCTTTGAATGGTCCTTGCGGTCACTGAAGCACCAGTTGCACGTACGACCGATGATAATGATGAATCTTGGGATGTGAATTGAGTGCCGCTCTGACGGTTGCTCGGTCCTCAGGTTCTGTCGTTTCTCTAGGCCAACCGCTTCCTTCTTGACGCTGTGTTCAGCCATGGCTCAAACATTCTTGCCAGCATTGTCTAATAGTGACATCGCTCCTATCGAAATCTCGAGCGATTCGCCGATTAGACCAACCGAAACATTTGATCCCAACTACACGTCCTCTCACAAATGCTGACATCTTCGCATGTGTGTTCGCGCACCTGTATGCTAGCCATTATTGTCTACCTGATTACACGGAATGAAATTCGCAAAGAACTTATGACCTGGAATCGAAATTTCTCCTCTTTAATATCCTGCCAGTTGCGCAGTTAAGATGCGCTGCAGCGTCATATGGTCATTCCCTGGTCGCCAAACTTTAAAATTGTGAATTTTCCATTGAAACCTGTATGCATATCAGTTTGTGTCCAATTTGCATTACGTCTTCTTGGAGCATGTTTTTGTTTGTCTATGAGTGTATACATACACTGAAGTACCACTGAATTAGGGATACCTACCAAGTAACGAGTTGGGCCTCCTCTGGCCTTGATAACGGCTGACACACGACGAGGCATAGATTCAACAAGTTTCTGGAAACGTTCCACGGGAATGGCTTGCCAAATATTGGCTAAAGCTGCCCATAATTCGGTAAGGTTCTTTGGTGCTGAGTGATGGTCTTTCACGCCTTGTTCCAAAATATCCCAAAGATGAGAAAGTAAGAGGAATGCTCATCCAACCAGCCAGTAGCCAACCGGGACTTGTGAGAGGTACAGTTGTCTTGCTGGAAAACTCCATTACCGTGCGGATAACAGAACAGCATAAACGGATGGAGGTGATCACCCAGCAATTCTACGTACCGAATTGCATTGAGGGAGGTTGGTACACGCACCAAAGATCCCAAACTGTGCCACAAAAAAAACCCAGACCATGATTGAGCCACCATGCCCTTGTACAGTTCCAGCCAGGCATGCAGGATCCATGGCTTCATGAGCCTGACGCCATATTCTCAGCCTCCCGTAGGCGTTAAGTAAGTCGGAATCGAGACTCATCACTCCATGCTACTCGTTTCCAGTCCTCTACACTCCAGTCTCTGTGCTCTCTTGCCCAGGCAAGACGTGCAGCCCGATGTCGAGTATATAGCAATGGTACTCTCGTAGGTCGACGGCTCCCGAAACCCATACGGTGAAGCGAGCGTTGCACAGTCCGTTTACTGACAGTACGACTGGCACCGTCATTAAACTGGGTGGTAATTTGAGCTAATGTTTGGATTCGCTGGCTACGTACAATACGCCTTAGCCTTCTCTCACCACACACTGTCAAGGCTAATTGTCCTTTGCACTTTGACCGATCGCTAGTTTTTTTCCACCATCCATGTATTCTTGGTATAATCTTGACCCTGTCGACCTTGAAAATCCTAGCTGTCTGACGATTTCGGAAATTGAATGGCCCATGCGTCGCGCACCTACGATTTGTCCGCGATCGAAGGCGTCCAAATCAGACAGTTTACCCATACTGGCAATTCCAACAACTAATTCAGAACAACCACAGTACGCGCTATATATGCAGTTACCACAGCGGCCTCACTTGCGCATACATGATGCGCAGCGCTACAAAATTTGCATAGGCTTTGCTATCCCTAATTCAGTGGCACTTCAGTGTATATATATATATATATATATATATATATATATATATATATATATACATATATATATATATATATATATATATATATATATATATATATATATATATATATATATATATGCATATATATATATATATATATATATATATATATATATATATATATATATATATATATATATATATACATATATATATATATATATATATATATACATATATATATACATATATATACATATATATATATATATATATATATATATATATATATATATATATATATATATATATATATATATACATAACAATTACTCACTGGTTAACTGATAGCTATATCTCCAGAACCGTAAATCCTAGGTAGCTGAAATTTTGCATTGTGGTTCCTAAGACCTATGTTCGTGGTAAGAAATTATTTTATAAATATTGAATTTTAAGGTGTTTAATAGAGGCTTAATTCCCACCCACCCCCCAAACTTCAACATTGTATCTTTGAACAATGAAACCTAGGAAGCTGAAATTTTGAACGGTGGTTCGTTTTAAGTCCTGAGGGCTGAATAAGAAGTAATTTGAAAATGCGCAACTTTTAAGGTGTTAATAGGGGTTTCCCCTCCCCCACAAATGAAAAATCATTGTATACCTCCAATTACGATGACTAGTAAGCTGAAACTTTTTATTGTGTTTCGTCTCACAACCGAGGGGCACACTAAGGATTCTTTTTAATAATTCGTATTGTAAGGAATTAAAAGGGGCTAAGAAACCCCAACACAAAAGACTGACTGGCACATCACTATGTATTTGGAACCACACTTTCTTAGAAGTTATACTTTTGTATGATGTTCCTCTTAGGTGCTAGGTGCTTAGTAAGGTTTAAATAGGGCGGAAACCCGAAAGGGAAATGCTCAGTGACTGTTATTTGTACAGTTTTTGGTAAGACATGGGAAGCTGAAATGTTTCATGACGATACCTATATTCTAATAGGTCCTCAAAAGAAAACTTTTTAAGAAATCAAAAATTTAAGAAGATTTAATGGTCTTCAAGCCGTCCAAAAACACCGATTGAATGCTCACTGTATTTGAAAGCAAAAACCGATAGCTTGTGTTCTTTCGTTGGGTCTACCAATTGTCATACTACTTCAACTATGGTTTGGATGAGGCTTCACGGTATTGAGGCATAAATTTGATCAAGAATTAATGGTATCGTTGATACGAAAAATTGTATACTGTCAGACGATATGAATAAAGCAAATTTATTAGCTTTATATGTTATAGATAAATATGGTTCTGTAGGTACCACTGAAGTTCTTAATAATGCTGAGAATATTGTGGTTCAAAGTTTTATGTTCTATTTTATACTCTGGGTATTATGGAGGCTTCTTTTTCTATGAATGAATTCATGATAGCTGTTTCTGAGCTTCGGTATTCTACTCCTGGAGAAGATAATATCCATAATATTATGTTCAAGCATCTGTCCAGTATTCTCCTTGTGGAGATTATGAAACTTCTTAACGATAATTGGAACCGTGAGTCCATTCGTTCTGAGTGGAAGCATGCTACAGTCATTCCCTTGTTAAAGCCATAAAAAATGGCCTCATTATATCAGTCATATAGGCCTAGCTCAACAACCTCCTGTTTTGTAAAACTAATGGAAAGGATTGTAAATAATCACCTGATCAGGAGATCAGAAAAGTTTGATCTTCTTGATGGCAGACAGTTTTGTTTTCGCCGTGTAGAAGTACATCTTATGTAATTCTTTATTTCAGTATTCATGTATTTGAGGGTTTCTCCAAGAAAAAGACAACCATATCTGCTTTTATAAACTTGAAATTTTCCTTTGATAAAACTCCTAGATCTATGGTATCAGTGTGTAAAAATAAGTATTAAAGGCAAAATTCTTCGTTATTTATGTAATTTTTTGAGTATTAGTTTTATGAATACAAAAGTTAATAATACTCAGAAGAATTGCAGATTAGTATTCGCTTGTAATCCTCAGGGTTGTATCCTGAGTCCATCATTATTTAACATCTCCCTTTCATGATCTTTTGAGTCACGTTTCTGCAGAGGTGCATGGTTCAATTTTTACATATAACATTAGGATCTGGTCCTCAGATACTAACCTTTGAAGAGTCAATTCAAGACGCAACTTGGTCTCTATTACAACTTAGAAAGGACAGAACATTTGGTCCTTTTGATTGCAACCTCAAAAATAGAGTGTACAGCGTATACAAAACATACCCTTTGAATATCTTTATTCCACGACTCTTTATTGGTTGTTCACAAATTAGAATTAATCAGCATTCAACATTTTTGGGTGTTGTTCTAGACCCAAAATTACTATGGAAGAGTCATAGAGTACTTGATAGATACTTGTTCTAAATAGCTGAACACTCTGCAATTAAATCGAGTAGAATTTGGGGAGCAGATACCATTTCTCTAAAGCTTTCTTATATAACATTTATTTGGTCTAAACTATTTTATACCTGTTAAATTTGAGGAGCTGCAGCTGAAACGCATATTAATAAACTGAATTTAATTCAGAATTCAGCCATTATAAATTCCTTGAGTTGTCCTAAAATACCCCCAATCGATTATATAGTAATTGAATAGGCAATTGAGCAATTGGATCTATACATTGGTAAAAGGTTTAAAACACCATTCATTGCCTGATAGTAATCCCATGAAGAACATTATTCCTCACAATCATAATCCTCACCAGTCCCTTAGCCACACAGTGTGGTCCTTTGCATCACAGTTTTCAATAGATGGGCCATTGGCTTTTCCTGTGGTCTTTTAGGATTCTACTTGGTTGCCATTACAATGTCAGTTTAATTTTCACCTTCCGGATTGTATCCCAAATAAGAGGACCCACACCTTCTGAAATAAGTCACCTTTGACATAATAAATACCGATTATTCTAGTCATTTTAAAATTTTTACGGACGCTTCTATCGACTTTGACATATCCAAAGATGGGGCAAGTTATTTTATAAAAGAACAAAGCGAGTTTTTCCTAGTCCCCTCTGCTCCGTGTACTAGGCTCGATGCTGAACTTTTGGCACTTAATGCTAATTAGGGATGTTGCATCACATTGCAAGGGAGGACATTTGTATTTTTACTGAATCCTTGGTGATCCTTCAATATCTGCGCATTCATAAACTAAATGACTTTTTTTTTGCATAAATAAATATAGGGATCTTCTCTTTAAAAAACTTTTTACAGATATTACCTTACAATGGTTCCCTGATCATGGTAGCATTCATGGCAATACGGTTGACGATACATAGGCTAAATTTTCCTCAAATATAGGACCCATTCCTCCTTCTGTGTGCAGTATTTCAAAATGCATTAGCAGGACGCAAAGGGAGACTAAAGCCAGGTATTGTGAGTCATGGAGGAACACCGGTGATCCGAGGCCTCTTTTGAATTTCATGAAAGAATGTAAGAACCTTTTGTATTTTGAAAGGGTTTCTAGACAAATTGCCAATTTCCCTGCTAAAGCTAGAATTTGCCCTCTTGTCACGAAGTCTTACTTTCACCCCTTCAACCTTGCAGCTACTGATATTTGTCCAGTATTGCAACACTATTACACTTTATTTGTACCGGACATAATTCTTTTAATAATTTCCCGAATGGACGCAGTGACTGTAAAGCTATTTTTAATTTTTTTTCAGATCCGTTTTATTTGTTTGTTGCTTTTATCGTTTGAAGAAGACATTGTGAAATCGAGGCTTTTGCGTCGGACTTGTTAGATAATTTATATAGCACGATCAATGTATCTCTGTAACCAAAAGGCCTGGAAAGCTCCCAGATTTTTCTTTCTAAATTCAAACTTTATAGGTGATAAAATAGCGGTGGTAATTCCCTAAAATTAAAAAACATTAAAACTCATATTTCATGTCGGATCAAAACCGTTAAATTATAGTGAACGTCTGTGAGGAATAACAACACATTACAACTAAAGTTAATTCAAATTAATTTAACCAAATTGTTAACCAAATAGCATGTATGATGGTAGTAATGTATTTCATTATATATATATATATATATATATATATATATATATATATATATATATATATATATATATATATATATATATATATATATATATATATATATATATATATATATATTGATAGAAATTTTCAAATTGTATGTTCTAGGAATCCTCAAAAAGACTTATAACGTGTGGCGAATACGGGAAAGATTTCCTATGCTTTCCCGAAGGCAACAAAAACACACCTATCCAAACATGTGTGTCCGAAGATCGTCAGATTTGTCTAAATGAGGAAGGATTTCTCCAGAAATGTATGGAATCTAAATTTTTTGGTAGACGTAGCTATGCTAAAAGTCAGCCAAATGACGTAATCGATCCTGAAAAGGCATGGGAGGACTGGTGGGACGACTGGAACTCAGGCTTGCCTATAACACATACGCTGGTGCAAAAGTATTTGTGCAAGACTGATGAAAAGAGTGAGAAGTTATCAGACTGTGGGGATATGCCATTAGATGCAACAGCTTGTGTGAGTGGTATAAAGGGTGAGATAAACAACTGCAAGATGTTTAATGATACTGATTATACAGTTCCTATTTGTCTCGAAGTAAGTGCACAAAATTTGCAAAAACATTTCCAAATTTAATATTAAACCATTAATTTATTTTGGCTATCCATCTTCATTCTATGTTTTATGAAATTTTAGCACACCCGCAAGTAATCACACACACACACACACACACACACACACACACAAATATATATATATATATATATACAGCGTGGTCATAAAAACTTTGTCGATATATGGACCTCTAGCGTCTGTTCCATTCAACCGATAGACATGAGATTTCAGATATTGTTATTCAGAGGTATGAGCTCGGGATTCTGTGAACGGCAACCAAGTGGTGCGCACTGTTACGGTTATAGGTACAGAAACTCGAAATTTACGAATGGCAACGTTCACTATTTCCCGTCGCAAAATGCTCAGCGTATACGAAAACCCAAAAGAGCGTTGCAACGGTAAGTATATTACAAAAAACGGACGAGTTATACTCGCACAAAAAACAGCTTTGTGAATGGCCTGTGATGGCCCTCATGTGGAAAATGTCTAATCCAAATAAAATTTTTCTTTTGTCCGATAAGTTTTGTCATTAGTGATTTGTTTCTTGCCACTGTCATATGCAAATTTCCTCCGTGCGCCCCGATCATGTTTTTGTTGGCCGTTCGTAGAGCTGTTTGTTCGTGCGTGCATAACGCGTCCATTTTTTGTGATGCACGTACCGTTCCAACGCTCTCTAGGGTTTTCGCATGCGCTGCGATTTTGCGATGGCAAAAAGTGGGTGCTGCCGTACAAAAATTTCGAGTTTCTGTACCTATAACTGTAAACGTGAGCGTCACTTGGTTATTGTTCACAGAATCCTGAGCTTATACCTTGGAATAACAATACCTGAAATCTCATCTTGATCGGTAGAATGGAGCAGCCTCTAGGGTCGATATATCGGATAAATTTTTTTATGACCACCCTGTATATATATATATATATATATATATATATATATATATATATATATATATATATATATATGTGTGTGTGTGCGTGTGTGTGTGTGTGTGTGTGTTTGTTTGTAAGTATGCATATATTTTGTATTATCATTAATAATTTAGCAGCAATAACTTACCATTTAAAATACCGAAAACACTTATTGTCATGAGTATATCTAACATTTCTTTACCCTGGAATTTCTAGGCAATTAGCAATAAACTTCTGACATGTGACGAACACATGAAAGCTTTCCTATGTTTTACCAACAACAGCGAAAATAGATATGTGAAGCCGTGTCTGTCAGAGGATCGTCAGGTTTGTCTAGATGACGAAGGACTTCTCCAGAAATGTAATATATCTGAAATTCTCTTAAGAATTGGCGATGCCCAAAATAATATAGGAGACGTAAAAAATGACAACAGGACTTGGAACGAATGGTTTACGTACGAGCCAATGGCAATGGACCTGGAACAAAAGAATTTGTGTATGCCAGATGAAAGCAGTGAGAAATTTGTGGACTGCTGGGAGACGTTTTTAGATGCAAAATCTTGCGTAAGTGCAAAACTTGGTGAAATTAGGAAATGCAATAAATTTAAGGATTCTGATTTCCCAATTCCTGTTTGTACTGAAGTAAGTGTAAGAATTTTTTGTAAGTACATATTTTTATATAATATCAAACATATCATGCATTTTCTTATACCTCTTCATTATATGTTATAATAAGATATATATACATTTATATAACAGTTCCGTAACTGAGTGACTGACAGATAGATAACGCACTGACCAAACCACTGGACCTAAAAGGCTGAAATTTTGCATGGCGATTTTTCTTATAATGTAGGGGTGCACTAAGAAAGATTTAAAAATAAATTCTTCTGAGGTTTTTTTAAAAATTAAATTTTAAACTTTTTTGTGAATGTTTTTTAAACTTTGCTTTTAAAATAATACTTTGATGGTTATAAAAATTTATATCCCTTGAAAGATCTTAAAAATTCCTTTAAAGTGAAACATTTTTCAAAGCTTTACCTCTATTTTCTGATATATATATATATATATATATATATATATATATATATATGTATGTATATATATGTATCTATGTATGTATGTATATATGTATCTATGTATGTATGTATCTATGTATCTATGTATGTATGTATGTATGTGTGTGTGTGTATGTATGTATGTATATATATATATATATATATGTCTTTACGAAACATTACCTAACATAATTTTAACTGGAATTTCTAGATAGTTTCCAATAGAGTTATGACATGTGACGATTACAAGATAGCTTTTCTTTGCTATCCCGATGGCTACGGTACAAATCCTATAAAGCCGTGTCACTCCAAACATCGGCAGATTTGTTTAAATGGGGAAGGAATTCTCCAGAAATGCATAAATTCAGATGACCCAAACGTATTTAGCCAAGCCACGAGCCAGACAATAGATGCGTTCAGCGACAAAGATGCATTGGAATCGTTTGTAGGCAGGCCTGTAGACGTGCCTATCACTTCGACGGAGGAGATTAAACATCTCTGTTTTCCTGATGAAACTGGAGACAAATTTGTCGACTGCGGGGAATGGTCGTCATTTCCAAAAGCTTGCTGGACAGCAGAACAAGGAATAATAAAGAACTGTGAGCAGTATGACGAGAAAGATTTGCCAGCTCCTATATGTATTGAAGTAAGTATATAAATCTTTTAATTGCATTTTTATATGGAACATGAAACAGTTCTTGTATTATATATATATATATATATATATATATATATATATATACATACAACATTTGTCCAGAAAGTTCGGTAAATGTGTCTTTAGTTTTAATGAATTGTTGTCTTAAATGAAACAGCTATTACCGTCCTTCGGAGTAATTCCCGTAGGCGGTGATGCACATCTGGGAACGGCTGTAGAAGTGTTGCAAACTCCTTGCGTAGTCGTCGTTAGGGATGGGTCACATCATTACATTGGATTTCCAAAATGTCCGAAAACCTGTGGCCCTTCAGGGCTGATTTCAATTTGGGGAACAAGAAAAGTCCGGGGAGTACGTTAGTTGATTCGGGGACACCATGCGCCTGGTTGCCAGGAACCGCTGCACCTCAAAGGCAGTATGTGGCCGGGCATTGGTGTGAAGCAGGGTCCAGTTATATATATATATATATATATATATATATATATATATATATAATATATATATATATATATTGACATCATAAGTAGGTAGGTAAATGTTCTCTGAGGCTTTTTAAAAATTACTAAATTCGGGACCAATAAAGACAGAGTCCTAATTGTAAATGATAAGGCCACATCTTAAAACAAAAACTTAACATTTACTAACAAAGAAAATTAACATTAATCTAGTAAAGCATAATTTAATGAATTTAAACTTATGTGCTGTCTAAGCAGCACGCTACGAATCCCTAATAGTCTCAAAACAGGAGACTAAAAAACACGTTCGCCTAGACGGCCGTTACATGAGGGATCTCTCGAATATAACAGAATCTTGCATATATACTCTGCTTGGAATCTCCTCCGAAGTTGACCGCCTTCTTAGAAATTGTTTTCGAGAGCGGAGATCGGCAGGTTAGCGGGTTATAATTTTTTTTCACTATGAAGATTCCACAAACTTTATTACGCTATAGTGTCGAACTTGACAGTTTTACGAGGCGATGGGAGACGCTTCTGTTTTTTAAAACAGTTATTCCCTGAGCTTGCTGGAGATACCGATAAACTGGACTTATTTTTCAGGCTAAACATTATAGAGGCATTTGCTTGTATCGGTTTTTAATCCGCTCATAATACACACATGTGTTCAAATCGATGGGAACTGGAAAATGTTATTCCGATAAGCACGCAGCTGTGTGTTCTGCACCCTGTGAGGTCTTGGGAAAAATAACCTATACTTTCATTACGCTACAGCTCTTCCACGCTCCACGAAACTTTTTCTTCGTAGAAGAAAAAAGTTTGTCTTTGGAAACACACGAACCACAAATTGCGTGGTTTACGCACGGGCATGCAGAAGAGATGACGCAAAATCGCATAACCAGCACCACTTTTAACACTCAAGGTTACTTCAACCATACTTTCTCTTTACAGAAGGAATATGGTTTCCTATACTTCCTACACACAACGTCTAAAGTGGAACTCGTATCTCGTAAGATGTTAATTTTCTGGTTATTAACAAGTCCTTCCCTTAGGTTAGGTGCTAGTAATTTTGGCTGACCTTTTCCCCCCACGTTATTTAGAACCTGCAATCCGTCCTGCTCAGCATGTGTATTGTGTAAGTTTGGGGCAGTTTCATCTGAAGTGTACGGTCCTCCCGCAATTAAAATATCTCGGTTTTCGATGTTTCTCTAAATGGGCTACATTCCTATCCACGGTTTTTTTCCCATTGATAATGAGGGTTATCCGATCTCTCACCCTGACGAAAATCTTTCTTTTCCTTCAAAAAGTTTGAGGATTATGTTCTAAAAGGTTTAGTCCCCTGTTTTTTTATCCTTTCGCACGTCATCATATTTTTCTAGTTTCTCGGTTAGTTCGGAAATAGATTTAAAGTCTAGCAAAGGGTCGATGAAGTTATCTTTTACATCCATGGCTACGCGTTTTTTCACTTGCGTATTTCACTTGTTTCCCCACGACCAGTAATTATTTTAAGGATTAATAATCGCGAATTTTTAATCCTTCTAACCATCCCTCTAGATAATTCCCGATTTCAAAAGAAAACTCTTTCCAGGTATTTTCCACTTTCTTCTCGTACTGTGCAAATTTTTGCCCGAAGGTCTCCGGGCATAATTAAAATTTTTGCAGCAACAAAGATATTACGTGATCGAAATCCCCTGACTTTTCGTCCGATTCGCGAGTTATCAGTTGTACCACCACGAGGGGTAACAGACCAAATAACACTGTCACCCATTCTTGTTTATCTAAATTGACCCTTTTCGCTTGCCGTTCAAAAAATCAAGCTATAGGATAATGTCCGATTTTTTCTGGTTCGAATTTAGGGATCAGTTTCTGAAATTCGGAGGGAGATTTTCTGGCATTATTCTGGGAATGTTCATGAGTCCCAATATGGGTCTGAGCTGTTAATCGCAATTTTCCTAATTCGAAGGCCCCATCCCTTTCTTCCTTCTCCATAGCAAAATCCTTTCCCTATCCTTCTTTTCTATAGCATAAGCCCTTTCTCTATCTTCTATCATAGACTCCAGAAGACCCCTAACAAATTTCTCCTCATAATTTGGACTATTCTCTATCAGTTCTTTTAGCTGGATCATTATTAAATTTGGATCAGTATCCTCCCCTAATTGTCGAGCCAAAATTTGTAAATTAGCTTTTCTTCCTTTGCTTAGGTAAGTCATTTTTACACAGTTATTACACAACTAAATATGTAAGTGCAAACAGGAAAATGAAAATAACTCAAAATAACTAATACACCTTCAATTGAATTTTCTTCTTGAAACCATTGTAGATTATAATGAAATCACACGCATAATCAAACAAAATACCCAAATTTTCATATAAAATACGTTAGCTTAACTTTTCAAATTGCAATAATACTTTTTCAAATAGCAAAACGTTAGTTTAACCGTTCCAACATTCAATAAAAAACCTTCTACATAGCAAGTCGCTATTTTAAAGTTTATACCGCTTCAATAATTGAGATATACAGCTAGTATATTTTTCACACAAAGTCACTAAGTCTAGTTAACCTTTAAAAAAACTCAAAAAATAAACTATGAAGCAAACGTTAATTAATTCTTATACCGCTACTACAATTAAATGAGATATGCAGTTTGTATATTCTTCACACAAAAGAAACTAGTTTAGTTTAACCTTTTAAACTCAAATCAGTAACAAAAATCGATAGTTTACCATAAACCAAAGAAACCGGTTAGTTTAACTGAACAAAAAACTCAATAATATCCATTATCAAGAAAAAATACCACTTTGTATCTATTTAAAAAAAAAAAAAACGAGTTTGAACCAGGGTATTTACCCTCATACGAAAAACTCAATAACAACTGTTGCAAAAAATTATCGAGAAACAATACAATTCATGTCTATTTTTTAGCAGTTTAAACAGTACACAGGGTAATTTACCCTCAATACAAAAACTCAATAATAGCATTATTAAGAAAAAAATACCATTGTGTATCTATTATTTTTAAACAATTGAACTAGGGCAGCTTATACTCCTACAAAATACAACCACGTCTTGCAGCAAAATTACTAGTTTAACATATTATATACTGCTACATAAAAAAGTAAATACTGTTTTGCATCCATTACAAAAAAAATTGCAATGTTAAGTATTTTTTTAGCAGTTTCATGACAACTTTAAAACATACTCTTACTCCGGAAAGATACCTCCCAAAAATGTAGAATGCAACTTCAAGTATTTAAAGTAGTAGTTACCACTTTTTGCCGACAACTAGCACAAGTGTCAACGATCCCGACCATGGAATATCTCTCCTTCGTACGGCACTCCCCAAAAACAGCTGACATCAGAGATGCACATTTATTGACCGTCGTCAATTTCACTTTCAGGAGACGTTTCTCCTATGCGACTAATACACCAATGAAGCACTGCATCTTCCGTCGAAATTCTCAATTATAAGGAGCGGATGAAGTACTGTGGTCAAAGACTGCTGAAACTCACACTCCTTAGGAGAGGGGTTATTCTTGACCTCACCACAAAAACAATGGAGCACTGGGGTATTATCACAATTCTCCCCTATCACGACGCTGAATCGATGACCTGTTGAACTTTCATGGTACTCCCTGCTACGTCGCAGTGTAATAAAATCTGCACAGTTTTTCCTATACTTCTTGTGGGTCCGAAAATGACTCGCAAAATGGCACTAACTAAACTCTACATTCTAGAACGGATAACAGATACCACCGCTGAGCACCAATTTCACTTTTGCTGTGACATTATAAGTAGGTATTCTTTCAGGCTTTTAAAAATTACTAAATTCGGGACCAAGAAAGGCAGAGTCTTAAATGTAAATAATAAGGCCACATCATAAAACAAAAGCTTAACATTTAATAACAAAGAAAATTAACATTAAACAAGTACAGCATAATTAAATGAATTTGAACCTAAGTACAGTTTAACCCTCGTGGGTCCCTGAGGGATCATATATGACCCCAATGCAATTTGTGCTTAATATATCTTGTTAATCAACCATTTGTTTTTAATGAAAATTTGTGACTTTTATTCTTTTAGTTTTTCATATAAAATAATGCTATTATATTCTATTTATTTTATTTTATTTTTCCCGAATTTGCATTTTTTACACACGATACCTTTGGGGTCAGTGATGACCCCAGAAATTTTATCTTGTTTGCTTACCACTTCCATGTTCTTATATGCTAGTAATGTTCTTATATCCATGTAAATATGTGCTTTCGAAAGATAAAAAAAATGAATGGCGTGAAACTCCATACGCAGGACCTGGACGAAGTTCGTCGGTAAATATCTTAAAACTAAAACCGGGACCAACATCATATGCAACATCAAGAACAATAGATGTAAAATCTACTTTTCTGTTGTACTTTCCACCTACCACTGGACAAATTATTACAGGCATGACGAATATTTAAGGTGCTAAATTATTCGGAGATAAGTGGGAAAAAAAGGATTACAAAGAGTTGCATTGATATTTGGGGCTTCTAATCTTAGCTAGGGTTTTCAAATTACATGGCGAAGAACTGACAAGTTTGGGGGATGAACAGTTTGGGCGACCTATTTATCGAGCTGCAATGTCTCTAAAGAGGTTCAAAGTTAGATCTATAGTCCTTCGTTTTGACAATAAAGACACTAGAGCAGAAAGGTGACTGAGTGATAAATTGGTTGCTATTCGAGAATTGTGGGACAATTGGGTTGAAAATTTGCCTAAATTATACAATCCAAGAAATAATGTTACAATCGACGAACAACTTGTCGGTTTTATAGGCCGGTACCCTTTCTGTCAATACATGCCAGAAAAACCGTCGAAGTATGGCATAAAAAATGGATTGTTTGTGACTCTAAAAGTGCATATGCATGGAATATGCTAGTATACACTGCAAAGCTAAAGGATGGCACACCAGAGAAAAAATAAGCTTTACGCGTTGTTTTGGATTTGACCTATGGTCTCAAGGGACATAATGTTACTTCCGATAACTGGTTTTCCTCTTATGAAGATGACCAGTTACTAATCAAAATAAATATAACTATGCTAGGAACAATAAGGAAAAATAAGCCGGAACTTCCCATTGAATTTACTCATTCGAAAGGATCGGATGTATTTACCTCCATTTTTGGATTTACAACTAACATTACATTAGTAGCATATACACCAAAGAAAAACAAATGTGTCACTCTAATTAGTATCATGCACAACAAAGGTCATATAAGTAATAGATGTGATAAAAAACCAACAATGATATTGGATTATAATTCGATAAAAGGAGCAGTTGATACTTTGGATGAAATAATTGCTACTTACACTTGTAAAAGATGAACTGCTCGTTGTCCAGTTGTACTTTTTTACGACATAATTGATGTATCTGCGTAAAATGATTTTGTGATTTGGCGGATGTTAACCCTTCATACCATGAAAACAAAAAGAATAGAAGAAGGTATTTTCTGGAAGAATTAGGTTATGAATTAATATAACCTACTCTACAGGAGAGAAAGCTGCGGCTGAAGCAGCCGCAGCAATTTTTTAGAAATTGCAAGTATATCCTACAGTAGATCCAAATATGAGTGGATGCAAGACAGATGCCAAAACAATAGGACATTGCAGCTTTTATCCAAGAGACTGGATAAAAAATGTCATAACTGTTTGAAATTCATTTGCAAAAATCATTCGTTTCAGGTTTGTAACAGTTGTTAATAAATCTACAGTTATTGTAAGTTTTCCTCTAAAATTAATATTTTTTAATACATAACTAAATTTTAATTTGATTGCGACTTTTTATTTTGATTTTTTTTATCATTAAAAAGTGTATAAACTTAAAAAAATATAGGTAACATGCAATAATCATAATGAATTAATTGAAGGAAAACTTGGGGGGGTCGTTTATGACCCCAAGGGTCTTGAGTGTAACCGAAATGGGAGGAACTCACGAGGATTAAACAGCACGCTCGGAGACCCGAATAGTCTCAAAACATGAGCCTAAATATAACGTTCACCTAGACGGTCGTTACAGGATGGATCTCTCAAATAATATAGCCTCGCATATATACTCTGCGTGAAATCTCCGCCGGTGGTGGCCGCCGGCTCAGAAATTATTTTCCATAGCGAAGGCCGGCAGATTAGCAGGTAACAGTCCTTCTTAACGACGCACATTCCGGCAAACATTATTACGTTATAGTTACTTTCAGGCGAAAAACTATGAAGACATTTGCTGGTATCGTTTTTTAATCCGCTCAGAATCCACATACGTATTCATAACGATGGGAACTGGAAAATGGTATTCCGTTAAGCACACAGCTGTGTGTCGTGCACCCTCTGAGGTCTTGGGAAAAATCACCCCATACTTTCATTACTCTTCAATATATATATATATATATATATACACTCTATTACAAAAAAAATATATGCACCCAGAAGAAATCGAGCTACTATCCCGAAACTTGGCAGGAATGTAGTCTGGTAAGAGATATGCAAATGATTAATATTTCGACTACAATGAAACAAGGGTAAGCGTGCTATGCGCATATGAGATGCGCAGGTGGGAGAGTTTAAAAGCATAATTGCTCTTGCCATAAAGTTATTCAAACAAATCTGTCGACTTGGATAGACTGTATTGTGACTAGAGATGCCTCTGAGACGTAATCGGCGACAGTACGAACAATTGTCGGACTTCGAGAGGGGGCGTATAGTCAGCCTCAGAGAAGCAAGTTGGTCGAACATGCGTATCGGCCGCCACATCGGTCGGGGCTATATAATAGTTGCTGGGTGTTGGCAACAATGGATCACAGAAGGGATAATCTATTGTCTCGGAGGGTCAGGGCATCACAGGTACACAAATGCACGCGATGATCACGCAATCATAAGAGCGGCCGCGTCCGCACCAACAACGTCACTAGAATCGGTTCGACGCCATTTACCACCTTCCAGACATCCGATGGTATCAAGGGAAACCATTCAGAGATGACTGACCGACGCAGTTATAAGGAGCCGACGTCCATTAAGATTCCTAACGCTAGCCCCACATCATAGGCAGTGTCGATTGGATTTTTGGATACACTACGTACATGTTAAATTTTGTGATAGTGGCTCGTTTCCTTCTGGGTGCATATATTTTTTGTGTCAGAGTGTATACATACATACATACATACATATATATATATATATATATATATATATATATATATAGTTATGTATGGATGTTGTTGGTGAATTGAGAAATCCAGCATATGGCAAAGATCACCATAATTTTGCAATGGTTTCCGGTATTGATGGAAGATTATCGACATTTGCCTTATTTGCCAAATATATTTTAGACATATTATAATCAGCCCATTCGAAATAATGTCTGTCCTTGGCACTCGATGTCTCTTTTATGTCAAAAATTTAGATAAAGGTATCCAATATTTGTAATAGGTATATATAATTGTGTATTAAACTATTATAAGCGTTTTACTGTCTAACTTTGTGTCAATAATATTTTCTCTTGGATTTCAAGGCGAAACACATGCATGACACAAAGTAGTCCCAACCGGCAGGACAACTATGTGACACATTTTAACTGATTTCTCAATGATAAATAAAGATTCAGGATAGCGCAATACTTTAGTCCGTAAGAAAAGTATGACCAGTGTTTTGCAACTGTTCGTTTTGTGCTGGTTTTAAAACTGTTTGCTTTTCACAGGAAAAAAATTAATATCCGTCACATAGGAATCCAATTTTACGGTACTTAAGTTAATAAGATATCACTTAAAAAGTGCGACAGAATCATCATTGTTTTTGGAAATATTATTAAAAATTGCATTACTCTTGATGTATAATATTAATAAACAGATTTTTAAAATGCAAATTTTTAGACATTGAATCAGACTATCTCAAATCATAAATTTTAATTATATTTATTTTGACAAGAGTCCAAAAATATCTTTAGCAATTCCAACCCAACTTCAGCAGATTTCAAAGAACGTAGAAAACAAAATTTCATTGGATGAATTTGGTAGTTACCAGATTGGAACATAGAAAGGCATTATTAAAACTTGGTTTGGAAGATTTGATTTCTGGCGCACAAATACTTTAAGACGTCCCAGAAAAATCCAAATCTGTTCTTCAAGCTGTAGCGGATTAATCTAAATTTGGAGGACAGGTATATGGGGACGGAAAATACTCAGTGTCAAACAAAAAACTAAGAAGGTAAATAAATCGTGTTCATGGAAGTGTTCAACATAAGGAAATAAATAAAGTTAGAATATATATTGTGGGAGAATGTCTGATATAAAAGCCTAAATATTTGTAATTTTCATAATTTATTTATAACAATTTTAATAGTAATAATACAATTGTTTAATATTAATAACAAAAATTATTTAACAATAGTAATAATTTAAAATTTTTAAAAAATGGTAATTGTTATACAGTTTTTAAGTAATCTAATTTTAACTTAAGTAACTTTTAAATAATCTTTTAAGTTACTCGTCTGGAATAATATGGAAAATATTGATTGTCAGGAGAATACTAACGTTATTTTAAACTCCAAATTCTAGGCATTTTCCGGTAAAGTTATAACATGTCACGTCGACAATCCAGCTTATCTCTGCTATCCCAGCTACAACGAACACACACCTCTCCAGCTGTGTGACATCGAAGATCGTCAGATTTGTTTAGATAAGGAAGGCAATTTCCAGAATTGCATAAAACCTGAATCCCCAAACGTAATTATCCAACCCCCGATCCAGACAATAGATGCGGTCAGCGACGGAGATGCATGGAAAGAATCATTTCTAGGCAGGACTGTGGACGCGATCATGACTTCGACACACGTGTTTAAACATCTCTGTTTTTCCGATGAAATTGGAGACAAATTTGTCGACTGCGAGGAATGGTCATCATTTCCAAAGGCTTGCTGGAGTGCAATAGACGGAATAATAAAAAACTGCGAGCTATATGACGAAAAAGATTTGCCAGTTCCTATATGTATCGAAGTAAGTATATAAATATTTCAATTACTTTTTTATATGGAACTTTAAATAGTTCATGTATTTTATATATATATATATATATATATATATATATATATATATATATATATATATATATATATATATATACAACCTTTGTGCAGAAAGTTCGGTGAATGTGTCTATAGTTACAATGGATTGTTGTCTTACATGAAAGAGCTATTACTGTCCTACGAAGTAATCCCCATAGGCGGTATTGCACTTCTGGGAACGGCTGTAGAAGTGTTGCAAACTCCTTGCGTAGTCGTCTTTAGGGATGGCCTTCAACTAGGTAGTAGCTTTACATTGGATTTTCGGAATGTCCGAAAACCTGTGGCCCTTCAGGGATGATTTCAATTTGGGGAACAAGAAAAGTCCGGGGAATACAAGTCTGGGGAGAAGAGTAGGTGATTCAGGGACACAACTCGCCTGTTTGCCAGGAACTGCTGCAAAGGAAAGACAGTATGTGGCCGGGTAATGTCTTGAAGCAGGGCCAGTTGCCTTTCTTCGCGTACTGAGGGCTTACCCGATTGATCCGTTGAAGCAAACATTTCAGTATATCCACGTACTTAGCGGCATGTAAAGTGGCTCCCCTGGGGACGAATGTTTTATGGATGAGACCCTCAGAGTAGAAGAACACCATGAACACCATCTTGATTCGGGATTTCTCACTTTTCCACTTCTTGCTTTTTGGTGACGCTGGACACAGCCACTCAATACTCTGACGCTTGCCGTCGGGTTCATACTTCAGGCACCAGGTCTCGTTACCCATGGCAATGGTTTAGAGGAAATTTTGGTTTCGATCCACCATGTCGATGAATTCTCCACAGGAGACAAGCCGAATTTCCATTTGTTCCGGCGTCAAAGTGTGGGGTACAAGTCAAGAGCAAAGCTTGAGTTTGCCCAGATCTTCTGACAGTACGAAATAGGCCATCTTACGACCAAGTCTCACTTCCTCCGCTATCATTCGCATTGTCAAATGACGATCCTTGGACAACAATTCCTTCACTTTCAGTACGTTGTCAGGGGTGCGTGCAGTTGCAGACCGACCACTTAGGGGGGAGTCTTCAATGGTGTCCTGCCTTTCTCGGAAGACTTTAAGTCACTCATACACGCACCTCAAGATGACAAGCACATTCTTTGTAAACTTTTAGTAGCATTTAACGAGCCTCTGTTACTAATTTTCCAAGTTTGAAACAGAAAAGCATATTCGCTCGCTGATCTAATTTGAACTTCGACCATGCGCACAACACCTTCACACTATAACGAATTGTTTCCATAAGATAAGCTAACTCGCAGCGCCCCCGCTCAGAAACTGGTTCAGACCACTGGTTCACCTGTCCGGCACGATATACGCCGGTTGCAGAGTATTACGACCGTGAGTATTATGACGTCATTCACCGAACTTTCTGGACAAAGGTTGTATATATAAATATATATATATATATATATATAGGGAGAGAGAGAGAGAGAGAGAGAGAGAGAGAGAGAGAGAGAGAGAGAGAGAGAGGGAGAGATAACATTGCACATTTGTTCACGCCTTTCCTTATGTGATGGAGTAATTTTCCCAAATTACTCCATCACATAGTAGTTGAAGGCCGGAACACCAATTCTTCTTTTCATATTAATTGCAGACAGCATGTTGGCGAGTGGGTAAATAAAACAAGTTCTTGTCCGTTAACAACGTTTATTAATCATTTGAAAGAGTTTCCGTTCCATTCTTAGCATTAACGCTTTACAACTCAATTCCAAACTCTTAAATTTCTATTAAACTAAATCCCTTATCCCGTTCAATCTCTTGGCCGCACCGCAAGCGGCATGTCTAATCCTTTCGGAAGCTATATCGTCTCTGGAGTCTTTCCGTCTTATTCATACGCCTAGAATAAAATCTGCTTTGCTAGCACGGTAAGTTCTCCAATGTTCTTTTGATTAACTTGCAATAATTCCGCGCCAAATAAACTGATGAGCTTGCAGGAAAACCCAAGTGGAGATTCGGCTCAGCACTTACCCTATTCTATTCATAGCTTTTGCGTCATCACTGGAGATGAGTCCTGTAATTCCTCCCACTGTTTTTCGTTTTAACACCCGCACTGCGTTATTAAACGCGAGTAATCTGACATTTAACGTTTAAATTCAGATTTTTTTTCTGGAATAACCCCTCCCCCTCTTGGTCCCTGAACTTTTGACCTCTTAATAAAGTCCTTGACAACATCCCCCTCCTCGACGGAAAAATACTGCTGAATAAGGCGGCCGTCCTAGGTCAACAGACTCCCAGAGGAGCTCACATAATCTATCCTAAGTCCAACTTGATTTACTTGAAAACTAAAAAATCCCAATTTCTGTATTATCGTGCACCTAACCCATTGGAGACGGGTTCATTACATACAAATCTTCATTTGATACAAATTACACATAGAAGCAAACTTTCATGATTATAATAGCAATTGCACCGTATTAATTATTCAAATATCAAAATATTAACTATGAAAAAAAACAATTATCTCAAAATATCATTAAAAAACACAGAAATATATCAATTATAAGTAATTATTATCAGAAAAATATCAAAAATCAGTTATAATATCAACTATGAAACTATGTTCTTAAGGTTTGACCAAACATATGTCCTTGCTGAGTCCTGGCTTTCATGTTCATTAAAAGTCTTTAGTTCTTAGATAAGTCTATTTGTAGTTCTTTCATACTTCTAAAGTCAAAAAGCTTCGTGAATAAGCAGAAAGTCCAAATAAGTTTCGTAAAAATAAACGTAATATTCCAGTGGAGCAAACAATCAACCCAAAAACAAAAACAAAATACCAAAAATCACTTAGAAAACAACAATACACTTTAATCAAAATTACCCAGATATATGATGAAAAAATATTGATCTTCAAAGTATCGAATCAAATTATTATTCCTTTTAATCAACCTTCACGTTTATCCCTGTAATATTCAAAACAAATTCTTCCTTTAATTATTAAAATGCGTTAACCTACTCACACTTTATATAACTTTATTAGAAGATCATTATATTATTATCAAAACTATGTCAATGAAAAATGGCTCATAATTTCCATATTCTGTTCATCAAAATTTCAATTTCCATTATTAAATTCTACTCAATACACCAAAAAACAAAAATACTTTTATAATAAATTTTATCAAAATATATCTCAAAAGTAAAAACACTTCAGAAATCAACCCCCCCCCAAACACCTGATATAAATTAATGCTTTATTTCCTTGTTTTTTATAACCTTTTTCCATAACTAATTCAATAACTTTAAAAATATTTACATTAAAAAATTAGAGGACTGCCTACAGCTCTGAAAACACTAGAATGCACAAATGAAATTTAAAATAAAAAATGTTATAAACTTCATTTAAATATTGCCGAAATCTTTACCAAAGTTCCAAAATTTCCAATAAATAATGCAATTAAAATTTTCAGCAATTTTTTAGAAATGTTTATTATTAATACACTGCTACCTTTGCAGCCCCCGCTCCCTGACTGAAAAGAGAAAAGAAAAAAACTGAGTAGTGATGATCAATTCCTCACACAGAAATTCCTATATCTGATTCAGTTTTTTATTCCCAAAGTATTCTTTATTAATTTAGACAACAGGAAATATGTATCCAAACTCATAATTTCAATCAATTCAAAACAAAAACTTTCAAATTAACAAAGTTAACTCAGTAGTCAATGAATCCACTGAGAAACTGAAAATGTCTACCTTACCACAAAAAAATTTGAAAATTTGTCAATTGATATTTAAATGCCCAATAGGGTAGGGTGAAAAAATTATTTTTTATAATCAATTTCTAATAGCGCGGGAAACTTGCACAATGGCATCCTAATAACGGGAAAAATAATATAAAAATATATAAATTAGTTTTGAAATCGCGTAAGAGCTCTAAAATTTAGAAAAAAAAGAGAAAAAATCTGAACTTTTTAAAGACACATAAATTTTTTAATAGTTTACTTTATTTCTAACAGTGTAAAAACTACTCTTTGTAGTTACCTAAATGCGTGTAAAATACTTTTGGACACATTGCCGTTCATTTGAATTCGCACAAAAAGACTTAAAATACCATTTATTTTTGTAAAAACCTGATATTGCAGCTCCTTTCCCATTTCAGCATGTTTTTTCTCTATAAGTTAAGTATTGCCTTCTACATCGCAAATGCGTTCAAAGTTGTCGTATACTTCCTTATTAAGCGATAGGTACGGTGGTTCTGTTAGGACCACAGCAGCAATAACTTATGGTGTCCTGCATGATCTTGGAATGATCTCTGATTCAGATATGTCACGAGTGATTGACAAAAGTAAGATTAGAAGGGGAAAAGTGAAAATTCGAAAATCAATAAAGGAAAAAGAGCACTAGTTGAAAGAATTAAATGGAATCCTCTTCGACGATAGGAAAGAGAATACATTAACACAAGAAAAAATAGGATCTAAAATGTACAGCAGAGTAAGAGAAGAAGAATATATTCGCGTGATTAGTTAACCTGGTGGCCAATACATTGGCCATGTTACGCCAAAAAGAGGAACCGGTAATGGTATTGCTGAAAGTATTTTGGACTACATGAAAAAGAAACATTTTGACATGAGTGCAGTGGTAGCCATCGGGTGTGGTGGGACCGGTTGGAAAAGTGGTGTTGCACAGAACATTGAAGTTATGTGTTAGCGGTCACTGTAGTGGTTTATATTTTTGCTTCAATTTAATGAACTGCCTTATAAACATTTGTTTGAGCTCTTAGACGGAGCACCAAGTGGGACAGCTTCATTCAGTGGTCCAATTGGCAAGCAACTGCCCAGCTGTGAGAAAAATCCTGTTAAATAATTTTAACAGGATGGCTACCACTGCACTCATGCCAAAAAGAGGAACCGGTAATGGTATTGCTGAAAGTATTTTGGACTACATGAAAAAGAAACATTTTGACATGAGTGCAGTGGTAGCCATCGGGTGTGGTGGGACCGGTTGGAAAAGTGGTGTTGCACAGAACATTGAAGTTATGTGTTAGCGGTCACTGTAGTGGTTTATATTTTTGCTTCAATTTAATGAACTGCCTTATAAACATTTGTTTGAGCTCTTAGACGGAGCACCAAGTGGGACAGCTTCATTCAGTGGTCCAATTGGCAAGCAACTGCCCAGCTGTGAGAAAAATCCTGTTAAATAATTTTATTCGCCCCACCCTAATGACAAATCCTCAAGTTTGTACCAAAGTTCCCTACTCTGCAGTGAAACTAGGTGGGAAAAACGCAATGTTTAATATTTTATGGGTTTATATCATAAAAATATTCAATAACTTCAAAAACTTCAATAATATCATAATAACTTCAAATACAACGTAGTCCCGAGAATCCGAAATTCGGTAATCCGAAAGTCCACTTAATCCGAAACTAAATGTCAAAAAGAACTAAGTTTACAATAAAACTACAGAGATACTAAGTAATATAAAGTATATTTCTGAAAATTACAAGAAAATTCAAAGTTAGACAACAGTAGTTTAATAAAGTGGGACACAGTAGAATAGACAACACGTGTTTCTGCTAATGCTAAACTGACACTAACAGTAACGACGCACCTCCCCAACTTTCGAGCACTGTGACGTATTGTTAGATCATCTTACACTCTGCGGTACTGTACTAGGCAGCGTTTTGCTCTCTTATTACCCGTTTCGTCCCTAGATTTGGTTATGTTTAGACAGACATTATAAAGTAAACTGTGAAATCACATGTAATATGTAATATTTATTTATCCACACGTTATTATGTAATTTAAGTTTAATTTAAGAATGATTTCACTTAATTCGAAAAAATTCATTAATCCGAAAGGGTCTGGTCCCAATCATTTCGTCTTATCGGGACTCCACTGTACTTCAATAATTTCACATACTTCAATAACCTCAAAACTTCAAATATTTCACTTAACTCAAAAACTAATCTTTTCAAAAACAATTTTTGTTCAAAACCCATATCTTATTAATTTCACTCTGACACAGTCATTAAAAACACTATTTTTCATATAATACACTTCATTTAAAAAATCATTTTGTTACTCATTTCATTTTAAAACTTTAAATTAGACTTCACTTACATTTAAATTTTTATCCCATTCAATACATTTTAAAATTTTTTTGCCCATTTAATTTAATTTTCAGCATACACAAAAATTTCTTCTTAAAAATCCTTTGATTCCGGTGCAATCTCGCCAAGCAGGCCCTGAGAGACAACATATTTTCCTGAGAGACAACATTGTTACAAATCTTGCAATTTTCGACAGGAGACACACGGCACTTTTTTCCACTCAACACACTGTTTATCACAATTGTTCTCACGGTCAATTCATCACTCACAAACCTCACGATCTTATAAATTTTTCCGGACCACAACATTTTCGATTTTATAAATTGTCGAAAGCGGCGAATTTCGACTATGTTGGATCAATTCACAAACTAGATTAGGAAGTAAATCAGAAGTTGATCACATTCGTGTTGAAGGCTGGAATCCAAGTCCGTCACAGATATCTCTCCTGGGCGGATTATGACACAAACATTTCTTCAGGCCCTTCCTTAAACATCCATTTCCCCAAATCATTTCATCACATAGTAGTTGAAGGCCAGAACACCAATTCTTCTTTTCATATTAATGTCAGTCACCATGTTGGCGAGTGGGTAAATGAAACAAGTTCTTGTCCTTTTACAGCGTTTATTAATCATTCAAAAGGGTGACCGCTCCATTCGTAGCATTAACGCTTTAAGACCTAATTCCTAACACTTAAATTTCTGCCAATCTAAATTCCTTATCCCGTCCAATCTCTTGACCGCACCACAAGCAGCATCTCCAAACCTTTTGGAAGCTACAACGTCTCTGAAGTCTTTCTGTTTTATTCAAACGTCTAGAATAAAATCTGCTTTGCTGGCACCAAAAGTTCTGAAATGTTCTTTTGATTAACGTGCAATAATTTCTCGCCAAATAAACTGATGAGCTTGCTGGAAAACCCATGTGGAGCTTCCACTGAACACTCACCCCCATTCTATTAATAGCTTTTGACGTCAACACCAGAGATGAGGCCTGTAATTCTCCCCACAGTTTTTTTTCACTCCCGCACTGCGTTATCAAATGTTAATAATCTGGCCTTTAACGTTTTAATTCAGATTTTTTCTGGAATAACCTCCCTTTTGGCCCGTGAACTTTTGACTTCTCAATAAAGTCCATGATGTATATATATATATATATATATATATATATATATATATATATATATATATATATATATATATATATATATATATGTATGTATATAAATTAACAAAGATGTATTTGTGATCAATCAAGGGAGATATGGCTGAAAAGCAAAGACATAAGTTTAGAATAACAAAGAACATTATCAGTAAAGGTCATTAAAACAAATTACTTTCAAGCAAGGCGCTGAATGCTGCACTTTTATTGAAAGAAAATAAATAAGACAAAGTTGAAAGTTAAAAACCAGCATAAGCTCTATTACTACTTGCAGCCAGAATCTAAGAAGATTTTGGATTGGATCAAAAATCTTTATATAATTATGTATTATATAGTTATGTTTAGTAACAAAATCTAAAAAGCTTTTAGATTTATATTGTGTATAATTATATAATACACAATAATAGTATATACTTACAGACTAAAGGTGTACCACAATGTGGAAATGCTTCTAGTATGCTTGCCAATTTATACTTACATTTTTTTGAAGTTGATGATATTGATAATATTGATAATAGCAATTACAAAGTATATAGATATATTGATGACATAATAGTAAGTAATAAAAGTAGTAATAATATAAACTTATTTTTTTACCCTCATAATCTGTAACTAATACAAAGTAGCCAAAGTAATATTAATGTAAGCTTTTTAGATAATTACATCAAAGTAAATTCTCAAAGCAATTTTACTTTTGAATTATATGATAAAAGATCAGATTATGAAATTAATATTGATAAATTTCAAAATTACCTTGTTTACATAAATCTGTCTTCAATAACATTATTGTAAATCAGCTAGTACATATAAATAGGCTTTGTTCGAAAGACAATAGGAATAGGAATATTTTAGACTTGTTAATTGTGGTAAAACGTAAACATTACCCGGATAGTCTTTCCAAGAACATAATTGGGTATTTTATATTTAATGAATAGCTTGTTCTGTTGCAATTAATTAGTAATAAAATATAATAAGTAATATAATAAGTTTATATTTTGCAAAATAAGTATTATAAATTAACATTAGTTAATAATAATTCTTAAATGAAAATAATAATAATAAATAATAATATTTTACTCTAAGTAATAATGATAATAATAATACTAATTTAATTTTGGTTTATATGTCCTATAACACAGTATATCTTGTAAGTCTGCATCCGCGTTTCCATTAACTCCATGGTTGCAAGGTTTATGACGTCAGTCTCCTTTCGGTTTCCTACTCTTAACTTCAACTTTGTCTAGAGTCAGGCTTGGTGTTCTTTGATTGAGCAATTTTTTATTCATTTCTTCTGTTTGTTATGGATTGTACAGCGTCTAAGTATTTTATTGGTTAGATCATACTTATCGCAAATAATCCACTGGTTTTAAACAGTATCGGCACAGCTGATGAAGATATGCTGTCTAAAACCTTTCATAAACTGCTTATCTTTTCATGTGTTTAGATTCTGGCTGCAAGTAGTAATAGAGCTTATGCTGGTTTTTTACTTTCAACTCCGTTATATATATATATATATATATATATATATATATGCAAAGAATGTCCATCGCCCTTTATGGAAACGATTTTGTAATTTATTTTGTAGTTCGAATTTTGAGATAAAAATTTGGCAACTTTTTAATAAAATCTGCTACATTTTTCTTTTAATTGGAATGCAAAATTAAAGATTTATTCTGAAAATGGCTCCTAAAATTGATAGATTTCTCGAAGATTACATAAATGCGCTTTCATAGGAGAAATATTCGTATCAAGAAATTCTAAAGCTGTATAAAGAACATGGTTTTGGAATTTAAAAAAAACGATATTTATATTATATTAAATTTGAACGGAAATAAAAACGTCAATCTGAAAGTAAAAATGAAAACATGACCACCGAACCTCATCCTTAGACTGCTCGAACGTTGGTAAATATCAAGAAAGTGAAGTCTCTGATCCTAAAGGAAAATCCGCCGACTCAAAGATCCATTGCATCGAAGCTAGGAATGTCTACCGGCACTGTAGGTAAAATAATTCATAAAGATTTGAAATAAAAACTTAGCTTAAACGTAAAGTTCATATACTTTTGCCAAAGCATATTGCTTAAAAAAGCAAATTGTAGAAAATGGCAAAAAATGGAAGCTGAAAAATGGAAATTTGTTGTAACAGTCGATGAGGCATGGGTGTATTTAACATACTGTAATAAAGAAAGAAAAAAAATTCTATTGCTCAAATGACGGGAATGACCGTACGAATTGTATTCGACACTGTATAAAAAAATTCCCAAAGGGATTAATGATAGTTGCAGTATTTTGTTAGAACGCCAGGTTAAAATAAAAAAAGTCTCAAGAAAAGCAAAAAGTTAATTTACTCTACTGTCAGTAGAATATTTAAAACCAGTTTTGGAAAAGAAATTCCAGCCTTATATGGATAGGACATTCATTAAGTTGAGCTTCATATGGACAAAACCTCTAGTCACATGTCTAAATAAACTGCCGCTCATTTAGCAAAGAAAGAATCAGAAACAGGAACAAAGTGTACACCATATAATGAAATACCTGTAAAATCACCTGATGCCACTCCAATGGACTTTTGCAATTTCGGTTTATTAAAACGAGCCTTAGAGAACGGCATTCAAGGCAAAGATCACTGTAATTTTGCAATGGTTCCCGCTAATTGGAAAATTATCGACATTTGTCTTATTTGTCGAAAATATTTTAGACATATCATAATCAGCCCAATTTCTTTTGGGCTAGTCATAAAATTTGTAATAGTGTGGTCAAACAATCTGCTTCCATTCTTGCTTATTGCAATGATACAAAAGTAGTAAAAGCTTATAATAAATCAAGGATAAAAATAATGTTCCTTAAGTGTGCATATGAATTAGTTAATTGATGCTTAAGTTAATAAGAGGTCACTTAAAAAGTGCAAAAGAATCATCATTGTTTTTTAAAATATTAAATTTTTTTTTTTTTAATTTCAAAATTGTATTACTCTTGATAAATAATTCTAACAAGCAAATTATTAAAATGACAATTTTTAGACTTTGAATCAGACTATCTCTCAATTCATAAATATTAACTAAATTTATTGCCACAAAAGTCCAAAAATATCTTCAGCAATTCCTATGGAACTTTTGCAGATTTCCAAGAACGTAAAATACAAAATTTTGTTGCATGATCTTGATAGTTTTCAGGTAGTAATAAAAAGTGGCATTATTAAATCTTGGTTTGGGATATGTGATTTCTGGCACACAAAAACTTTAATATGTCCAAGACAAATGAATATCTGTTCTTGAAGGTTTATCGAGTGAATCGAAATTTGGTCCACTGCAAATACTCAGTGTAAAACAAACAAAAAAAAGATAGGAAAATAAACTGTGTTTATCGAAGTGTTCACCATGAGGAAATAACGTAAAATGTACGATGTGGGAGAAAGTCCGAATCAAAGCCTAAATGTTTGTAATTTTATTAATTTGTTTATAACAGTTTTTAATAGAAAAAATTCTATTGTTCGATATTAATAAATAATACAATGACTTAACAACAATAATAATTTTAAATTTTAGAACAAAGGCAATTGTTATACAGTTTTCAATTAACCTATTTTATCCTAAGTCAATCATGAACCTATCATTTTATTTACTCGGCTTATAAAGCATTGAAAATACTGATTGTCAAATGTATAGCTAATGTTATTTTAAACTCCAATTTGTAGGAATCTTCCGGTAGAGTTATGACATGTCACGAAGACAAGACAGATTTTCTCTGCTTTCCCAGAGGCAACGATAACACACCTATTAAGCAGTGTCAACCCGAAGATCGTCAGATTTGTTTAGATAAGGAAGGAGTTCTCAAGAGTTGCATAGAACCTGAATCCCCAAACGCAATTAGCCAAGCCACGAGCCAGACAGAAAATGCATTCAGCGAAGAAAATACATGGGAGACTTCGTTTTTAGGCATGACGCCGGACGTTCCTGCTACATCAACGCAAGTGCTTAGACATGTGTGTATGCTCGATGAAGGGCTTCAGAACTTTGTGGAATGCGGGGAATGGTCGTCAGATCCAAAAGTTTGCTGGACTGCAAAAAACGGTGAATTAAACGATTGCGAGAAATTTGACGAGAGAGATTTGCCAGTTCCTATATGTGTCGAAGTAAGTATATAAATCTTTTAATTATATTTAATGTCAAACATTAAATTATTCATGAACTGTGTTGCCATATATATATATATATATATATATATATATATATATATAGAGAGAGAGAGAGAGAGATTGAGAGATTGAGAGAGAGAGAGAGAGATATGACGAGCGTCGCATTACGGCCGTTCACTATTTTAGTAATTGTAGTTTTCTAGTTTACATTTCGTGGCACCGAAATAAGGCAGACGCAAGTAATGACGACATATTTGTATCCAAAATGATTAACGTTTATTTTCTTCAACTTCGTGAAAACCATCACTCCAACGTTCACAAATCTTAGCGCTCGTCATTTTCAAAAATGCAGAGCCTCCCTTACGCATATCTGCTGTCATTGAATTCTCATCCCGGTCTAAAAACTAACCTACACTTTGTTTTGAGGTACGCGTGACGCAATTCGTGACGCTTACACCGAATATGAGGCTTGGGCGTGGCTAAGCGTGATACTATTAATAGATTTTCCCCTTCGTTTTTTCTCAAACATCTTGTGAGTAAAGTCCAAGTTTCAAAACGGGGATTCCTCTTCCCATAGCGCGTCTTTAAATATGAAAAATAGTGATATTTAACGTTAGAAGTTAGATTTACTTTTAAGGCCCTTTTAATTTACTTAACTACTATTATTTCTCTAAAAATATTCTTTACAACTTTTCTTCCCGTCTCTATGAAGGCGTGCACACAAAGAATGGTCAGTTCCATATGGCAAGACTCCAGATTAAAGATTAATTAAGCCTACCTGAAAAATCATGAAATTATCCTTAAAACCCCGTAATTAACCTTCTCTTCGCGCACTAAACATTGGAGCACTTGTTCTAAAAATACAGTTTATATCAAAAGAATTAAAACATCAAAATATCAACTTAAACATATCAATTAAACGTTCCTAACATTCTTAAACATTTCAATAAAATATTACTTTAAATAAAATATCACTTAAAAATACTAAAATATCAATTGTATCAACAAGGTTATCAAAATGTTATAAAATCACAGAAGACGTACAAATTTAAGGTAAATAGATGCAATAGAAAAACGCTTTGAGATCTCAGTGATGGGAAGTCAAAACACATGTTAAATGAAAATGAAAACATAAATGGTGAAAAGGTTATTTACTGTAAAATCATAGTACTGTTAGCAAGAGTTCAGCGAATCTAGAAAAGTCCGTGCTTTATCTTTTGCGTCTCATCACTTATTGAGTGGCAGGTTAATTTGACAGTTCTTACATATCTGTACACTCACACTGAAAATTAAAACAGTTTCATTTTAATATTTATATGCAAATATACTTATTTAATTTAAACAAAGTTATCGTGAAATATGAAAATATACATAAATGAAAAACAAATTAGATTAAAAAAAGTGTTGCCGGCTAATATTTCTGGAGGCCTCTTTCACATGATTGTCACTGTAAAATACTCAGAGGCATAATATATTAATAATTGAGAAACAAAAAACTTTATCATTTTCCCATGAGCATTTTCTAATTTACCTCTAATTACTGAACATCAAAAAATTATTTTAACATCGATTTCAATATAGTTTATATTTTAAGAGCTCTCTTATACCTTCGACTTATTTTACATATATGAAACTCAGAATATTTCTACATACTATTTATAATTCACAATTCAAATTTATTAAAATATTTTTATAATTTACACTTTATTATATAAAAATATTCACAATGATAGCTTCATTATGTCATTGCAAAACAATTTTGGTACTTGTGTACCACTCAATCACTGTATATATTTTGTTTAACTTCAAGCTGTGTTCACGTTTGCGTGTGTTTGTGTAGTTTTTTGCACAATTGTGCTAAGTTACGGTCAGATGAGTGCAGATTCACATGAATTCCCACAATCTTAACGAAAACTGAAATCTCTGAAAGAAGTTTTAGAGTGTAAAAATAATTTGGTGCGTATAGTGCACGAGCCTGAAACACCAGAAATTCACATATAACAGTTTTATAGTAGAGAAATTAAACAAGATAGTTTTTATAAATTTATTTTTAGACAACACATAATTAATAATTCAAATCCAGAACTAATTTTCAAGTACCAGAAACAATTTTAGTTTTAGGAAATGAAAAGTTAAAACCTTCAGAATTTTTTTTTAATTGAATGAACTTATTTTTTGCTTAAAAAGCAAAATTTGAAAACGGAAATTTAAAAGAATTATTTCAAAAGTCAAAGACCAAAATTTGAAAAAGAGAATTTCAAATAATTATTTCGTTTTTGAAAATTCTAATGTATTTTTAATAGCTATTAAACAGTTTTTAATATTTAAGAAATAAAACCATTTCATTTTAAATCGAAAAAGCAATATATCGGGTTGCCACTTAGCTAGTATATATATACAGTACCAATCGTTTATAAGAACATCCAGGGGACTTTAAAAACTGGTTCTTATAACCGATAGTTTTTATATCCGATAGATAATTTAAAACTGCTGGAAATACCAAATTTATTGTCACATATTTTCTATTTACACCTGAAACATGACGTTCAAAGAATGGCTAATAAGTTCAAGTTCAATCAAGGAAAAACACACTGCTCATTTTCATATAAGTATGTATTTTTGAACTTTTTCAAATACATAGTTCTAAAAACGTTAAAAAGAAAAATGAATAAAATTATGTAGCTATTATGAATGTACATACATAATGCAATATTTTGTTTTTACATGTTTATTCATTTTCTGAAAAATAGTCAGTAATATTTGTTTGTTTAGTTTTTTTTTTCAATAAAAATGATTTTCGGTTATCGCGACATGTTCTTTGACAGCTTTTTTTTTATCGCATCATTCACAAAATCGCCATTGCAAGCTAAAAATTTATTTAAAGTATTGATTGCTGAAAACATTTCTTTTAAACTCGGACAGGAAACTCAAAGACCTTCAAAAGACCTTCTGAACTGGCACTGTCGTCAATATTATCATCTCTGTCAGAAATCTCTGCCAGAAATCTTTGCATTTACGCCTGCAACAATATCTTCATCCGTTACATTCCCATGTATTGCAAGAGCCAAATCTATGTCTTCATATTCCTGAAGTGAATCTTGTTCAATTGGCAAATGTCGAACTCAGTCTTCAAGCGTTTCATCTGTAACGAATTGAGTTTAAAAAATGGGAGGAATTTGAACCATAAGAAAGCCAGACGGTTTTAAGCCAGTTATCAGAAACTCCTGTTGGCACGGCGGCCAGGTGATGGCAGAATGGCTGGGCGCTGGCATTCGGTTCAGATCCTGTGGGTTCGAGTCCCACTGTTGGCATGGCTGTTTGTAGCGGTTCAGAATCGGCTTTAAACTGTAGGTCCCGGTCTAATTAGCCCTCGTGTAGGAAAACGTTGAACGTTGCGCTCCAAACCAAACCTAGTGGCACGGCCTTCGATTCTCCACTGATTCTCCCGAACACAATGGAATGCCTCTCCCAAAAGCTCTGCATCCACAAGTTGAACAAATGAAATAATGTTTTTAAAGAGCTTCGCAAATTCATTTGCTTTCGCTTGCAAAATCCGTCCGATTAGGGAAATGTTGGCACTTCTTTGAATCTTAAACCAATACAAAAGGGCTTCTTCTATGTCAGCATGTGGACTTTTTCGAAGTTTCTTAATTTTTGTACGTTTTTGTTAGATAAAAAATGGATAAAATGGTTGAAGAACAACGTGCTGCTACTTCCCAATTAACATGTTCTTATAAGCGATTGATTTTTCCAGAAACAAATTAATTTTAAGTCACTAAAAATGAAGTGTTCTTATTAACGATGTTATTATAACCAGATTTTGCATCCATTATTACACATGAGAATTGGACGGGAACTAATAATTCCGCTCTTTTAAGCGATATGTTTTTATAACCGGTGTTCTTATAAAAAATTTTTACTGAATTTTTACTGTCGAATGAAGCCGACGAATAAACTGTGCCGACGAATGAAGGGCTGAGTGGCATAGTTTTGATGTTAAAATGGATGACTTGTCGCCCGGCCGTGCATCACAAATATTTAAATCCATTCCCGCATTTCATCTCAACCCTCGGACACAAATCAAAACACAACTTTTTTTGACTACATTTTATTGAGATCACCGATCGATCCGTCGGTATGGATGCAGCAAGAGAAAATACAGGAGTCCGGCCCACTTCCGGATGTTAAGTCTTATATAAACTTCAGTCCATCACGTGATTAAAGGGTGTGTCTTAATAGTTGATTGGTTTAAAGTTGTTGTTGATGTGCAGAACTGATTTAAACTTGTACTGACGCATGCAGCGTCCCTTTAGTTAAAAAAAAACAGCCATCTTGAATGATTTTGCCGAAGGCTGTAATAATGGAATTTAACGCGAATGCCCAAAGGGAATTAAATAATTTAAGGGATTAAAAAAGGGTTTGTAATTTGGAATAGTAAAGTGAGGAATTAATAGTTTTTAAATGTTAAGAGTGTTGAATTAAGAAATTACTAGTTTTTTTAATATTATATATATATATATATATATATATATATATATGTGTGTGTGTGTGTGTGTGGGTGTGTGTGTATGTGTATTTATTGTTGGTGAATTGAGAAATACAGCGTATGGCGAAGACCACCGTAATTTTGCAATGGTGCCCGCTAATTGGAAGATTATCGACATTTGTCTTATTTGTCGAATATATTTTAGACGTATTATAATCAGCATGTTTTCGTTTGGGCTAGTCATAAAATTCGCAATACTTTGGTCAAACAACCTGTTTCCATTCATTTTTATTGCAATAGTACAAAAGTAGTATAAGCTAATGAATTAAGACAAAATTTCATAGAATGATATTGGTAGTTACCAGATAGGAACATAGAAAGGCATTATTAAAATTTCGTTTGGAAGATGTGATATATGGTACTCAAGTACTTTAAGACATCCCAGGAAAATTCACATATGTTTATCAAGCTGCATCGGATAAATAGAACTTCCAGCGGTATGGCGACTATAAATAGTGTCAAACAAAAAACTAAGAAGGTAAATAAACTGTGTTCTTCAGGAGGAATTAAATAAAGTTAAAATACATGATGTCGGAGAAAGTCTGATTCAAAGCCTAAATGTTTGTACTTTTAATAATTTCTTTATAATATTTTTTTATTAGAAATAATACAATTGTTTAATATTAATAAAAAAAATTATTTAACAATAATAACTTAAAATTTTAAAACAATGGCAATTGTTATACAATTTTTAATTGACTCTTTTACATTTCTGATAAAATATGGGGAATTGTCAAAACAATAGCTAGTGTTATTTTAAACTGCCATTTCTAGGTATCTTCCGGTAAAATCATGACATGTCACGTCGACAATCCAGCTTATCTCTGCTATGCCAGCAACAACGATCACACACCTCTCCAGCTGTGTGACATCGAAGATCGTCAGATTTGTTTAGATGAGGAAGGACATTTCCAGAATTGCCTAAAACCTGAATCCCCAAGCGTAATTATCCAACCCCCGATCCAGACAATAGATGCGGTCAGCTATGAAAATGCATGGACAGAATTGTGGTTAGGCAGTACTATGGAAGTGCCTATGTCGCAAGAGCTAAGACATCTCTGTAAGCCCGATGAAGAGCATCAGAATTTAGTCGAATGCGAGGAATTGTTGTCAGATCCAAAAGCTTGCGTGAGTGCAAAAATCGGAGAAATAAAAAACTGCGATTTATTTGACGAGATAGATTTGCCAGTTCCTGTTTGTATCGAAGTAAGTATAAAAATCTTTCAATTACGTTTTTAATTCAACATTAAATCATTCATGTATTATATTTTCTGATATATATATATATATATATATATATATATATATATATATATATATATATATATATATATATATATATATATATATAGATATATGTATATATATATATGTGTATATATATACATAGATATATGTATATATATATATATGTGTATATATATACATATATATATATATACATATATGTATATATATATATATATATATATATATATATATATATATATATATACATACATATATATATATAAATATATGTATATATATATATGCATATATATATATATATATATATATATATATATATATATATATATATATATATATATATATATATATATATATATATATATATATATATATATGTGTGTATATTGTAAGGACTTTGCCTGAAATGAAACTGACAGCCTTTAAAATTAATCAACTCATTTATTTGTTCTTCTTGGCTAAATAAGACAACTCTAAACTATACAAAACAACATTAAAATTAAAAAAAAAATTGGGTTCATAATGCCATGATGAGTTGGCTGGACTCTCCGTTTTGGCGGGTCACGCGGAGGTTCTACGGACCTCCTATTCAGGCTCACCTTCTCTGGAAAGTAAAACGAACGACTGCTCACTCCCGCTGCCGTGTCGACTCTATTCTTTTAGAGATTTCTGTTGGGAGGTTGCCGAACACGCCCCGTTCTTTGAAGTTTCAGCCTACGTTGTCCGTCTTGGCTCCCAAGAATCTAGAGACCGATTGTTATTGGTTCGTCTTTTGTCCGAGAATGGGGAAATATCTCAATGTAAGTTTATTCGTGCAAATTAATCGCCGGTGCCTACTCCACAGGTATTGTAACTCTAAGCGTTAAGGTGACCTCCGCGGCATAGATGAATCAACTGAGATACCAACGTTTATATGCTTTGTTGGAATTCACGTGCGGGGACGGTCAAGTCATTACATACTAATCCCTCCTTCCTCCATTTTTTTTTTTTGCAGAGGAATCCACCTGCAAAAAAAAGAGAATAAACATGGTCCCCTTTCAGGACAGTTATAATTATAGTAGCTTTTTTGAAGGCAAATGCACGCACAATACCGGTATTACGGATGAACTGACAATTTAATCAGACCTTTGCTTCCTTAATGAAAAGAAATTTACAAATGCAGTACACATTATTAATTCTAAATAATTCCCTTAATCTTTCCATTATTTTAAACACATCAAAAATAAAAAAAATAAGTATGGCATTCGTTAAAGCTTAAAACAAGATAGTATTATACCGTAGTAAAATTTTCTAAAAATCATATACTACTCTAATATGTCATATCCAAAAAAAATTCATAGAACACTAACACTTTCATAAGACATTACATAACAATAAAAATATCAGGATGAAACTAATAAGTTACACGTCAGGGATCCAATAACTCATCTTAATTGCGGTCACATAACACAAGTCATTTCTCAAATGGATAATAAACACTGTTAAAACAGAAACAAGCCTTACTCAAAATATATTAGACATAATTCTAAAATGAATACTTAAACTTCGTTCACAACACATCATTACAAGTAACTATTAAATTAACATGACAAAACCATTTCTCTAAACGTCTTTCTAACATAGTATACACCTAATGCTAAAAGATCGATTTAATTCCCAACCTTCCGAAGATCTTGTATCAGGGAAACTTAGTTCGTGCACTACTACATATATTTTAATCTTCCGGTTTTCCAGTTAATTGGATATGCATCCGCGACATAAATCAAACATTCATTTCTTCCTACCTTAGGATTAACAATCTACTTAAGGTTTAACCTTCAGTATTGACTGACATAAAATTATAATCAGAGGAACTCATAGGCTCATTTCTTATCACGAAACCTAATAGTTTAAGCGTTGTCGTAACTGATCTTCCGACGGCAAAAAACATTTAACGATTTCACAACAACCGTTCAATGGTGTTATACAAGCACAGCACAGTTTTCCTATTAACATAAACTATTTCCTGCTTAGGCAAACATAAAATTTTTATTTTATCATTAGCTACTTCCTTCATAGGCATACACAACAGTCAAAAAATATTATTTAACACAGCCAATACCTTTCTGAACCCTTCTCTTTGCATGTTCAATAAACATACAAAGAACATAAAGTTAAAGAGGAACTTTAACTAAAACCTCTCTGAGGCGTGCCAACATCACACATAAAACCGTCATCTGGCCTTTGTTACAACAAAACCGTTATATTGCAACAAAATAATTACACATGAATGTTCCTTTAAAACAAAACTCAACTTCTATGGTCGAGTCTTTCAAACATACAAACAATTACACGTTACAAAATCATAAAACCTTACACAAACTAATACATAAATTTCTGATCACCTATTTACACAGAAAACTACATTTAATAAATATACTTATAATATACATTCAAAATTTTATGATTAATCTTCGGCTTAGTCTGGTGTTCGGCTTAAAGTAACAGCGTTAAGACGTTTCTTACTACTCGTAACATAGGGCATTTCCCTCTGTGACATTTGTCACAAGCCGACGCGTAATCTTTTATGTCTAAGTAACAATATGGCCAATAAAAGTTTTGAATTATAGCATCTGCCGTTTTGGCTGCGCTTAAATGAGTACTAGTTCTTTCGTGACAGATTTTCTTCAGCTGCTCACGGTATTTTTGAGGTACGATTAAAAGATTTCTCACGATGCCGTTCCTTCTTTCTTCTTAAAGAAAATCATATCTTGTTAAACGATATAGGCGCTCTTTTCAGGTTGCTTCTTTTCAACACTTTTAAAACAATGCTTTAAATTTTTATCTTCATCTTGAGCTCTCTTAAATTCGTCAGGTGAGATCTTCAAATGATGCGGAAAAACAATTGCGTTTTCCTCGAGAGATAAATTAACTTCACTCTCTTCTGCAATATCTGTCTTGACTGCTTTCATCTCAGATTTAACGTTATTTGTCACTTTTAATGAGTCTTTGATCAGAGTGACCGTTCGATTCCCGAGCCTGTAATGCTTTTGATAACTGTCTCTAACTTCTGCTCTCGCTTTCACTCGCCCACACTCACACTTTAAATCCACCTCAGCTACTGGCAAGCAAACAGGCGAATCTAATGAGGATGCACTGATTTAAACATGCTCTCCCGTATACTTGTGGGGTTTGAACATGATTTTTGCTAATTAAATCAATGCTAGAACCCGTATTTCTTAGTAATGACATGGACATGTAACGTATGGTGCCATCAAACCACGCAAGTATGCTCCGGTAATTTCCTTTGCCGCTATAACTTCGTTTTTTTCGATCTTAGGGCACTGTGGTCTCAAGTGATCATAGAAACCAGATTCGTAGCAGCGGAGTTGTTGTCTCTGTTCAAAAACCTATTCTCTGGTTGGTTCCGTCTCTGTCTATTTCTTCCATTCTTTCGGTTGTTTTTCTCCCTCTTTAGATTTATTTTTCTGGTTAAAAGCTTTCTTAAAACTGTTTTTAGAATATTGGATTTTTGGAACTCTCTGGATTTAAAGCTGTCTCGCAGACTCTCATATTGGTCTACCATTTTCGCGAGTTCTAACGGTGAATTTATCAGAATCCAATTTTCCAGGAAGTGTTATTTTATTTCGGCAGGAATTTTCTTCTTCATTTACTCAGTGATGTCTTAATTAGGGTCGAGCGAAAAAAATTTTTTTTTTATTAATCAATTTCTAACAGCGCGGAAAACTTGCGCACTGGCATCCTAATAACGGAAAAAATAATAAAAAAAATATAAATTGGTTTTAAAATCGTGCAAGAGCTCTTAAGTTTAGAAAAAAAAGAAAAAAATATGCACTTTTTAAAGACACATAAAATTGTTTTTAATAGTTTACTTTATTTATAACAGTGTAAATCTACTCTTTGTAGTTACCTAAATGCGTGTAAAATACTTTTGGACGCATTGCCGTTCATTTGAATTCGCACAAAAAGACTTAAAATACCATTTATTTTTGTAAAAACCTCATATTGCAGCTCTTGGCCCATTTCAGCATGTTTTTCCTTTATGAGTTTGGTATTGCCTTCTACATCGCAAATGCGTTCAAAGTTGTCGTATACTTCTTTATTAAGCAATAGGTACGGTGTTTCTGACAGGACCACAACAGCAATAGTTTCTGGTATCCTGCATGATCTTGGAATGATCTCTGATTCAGATATGTCATGAGTGACTGACAAAAGTAAGATTAGAAGGGGAAAAGTGAAGATTCGAAAATCAATAAAGGAAAAAGAGCCCCAAATAAAAGAAATAAATGAAATCTACTTCGACGGTAGGAATGGTAATACATTAACACAAGAAAAAATAGGAGCTAAAATGTACCGAAGAGTAAGAAAAGAAAAAAATATTAGCGTGATTAGTAAGCCTGGTGGCCACTGCATTGGTCATGTTACACCAAAAACAGGAACGGGTAATGATATTTCTAAAAGTATTTTCGACTACATGGAAAATAAATATTTTGACATGAGTGCAATGGTAGCCGTCGGATGTGATGGAAAATCACAAACACCGGTTGGAAAAGTGCTGTTGTACAGAACATTGAATTTAGGTGTCAGCGACAATTGTAGTGGTTTATTTGCTTGGTTCACGTTAATGAGCTTCCTTATAAACATTTGTTTGAACTTTTTGACGGGATAACAAGTGGACCAGACTCATTCAGTGGTCCAATTGGAAAGCAAGTGCCTAGCTGTGAGAAAAATCATGTTGTTGATTTTGTGCCGGTTCAATCTGAAGTTGTCATCAAAATAAATAAAACTGATCCCAGTGAAGATCAGCATTATCATCTAGACATTGTTATTGCAGTCCTCACTGGACTCTGTGGTCCAGAATTAGCTGTTAAAGATCCTATTAAAGCCATTCCCGATGGTTATCCTGTGCTAACCGGGTATTAAGACTTTATGTTTCCCAAATTATTCCGACAAGAGAAATGAAGACACTTGTAAATTAGATTGTAAAGACATTTACTCCTGTTTGGTTTGATATTAAGATGCATTACACTGGGAAAGATGGTCCGAAGAACATAATAAAATCATTCAAACAACAAGACATTTCCCGGACAACATAAAAAATATCATCGATCCGGTCATTCAGAGAAACTCGTTCTTCTGCCATTCAGAGAATATGATGTTAGCCATGATATTGGACGAGATACAACACATTAGAGAATTAGGCTAGACGAGTATACTGAAAGCCAGAAATGAGCCGCCAGTAGTAGGTCACGTTAGAGCCTTCAAGCTAATTAATTTTCAAGCCACAGACTATACTGAACTTATTTATTGTACAAAGTGTAAGCTGACACCGTCTCCATTGTTGGCAAATATGGCAACAGAACACATTTAAACTTTATTGAAAGCCCTGCCAGAATTTGATTATTTGAAATTTCCATACCACACTCAGTCGGTAGAGAGATGTGTGAAACTTGTTACAGAGGCAGCTGAAAAATTTGCGGGAATGAAAACTGAAAAGGTTTTATTCGTAAAGGTTTTATTCGTTTATTAGGATCAAGATCTTTGATGCCAAAATTTGATAGGAAGTCAGAATTTAAAGGGACTTCAGTGTAAGTAACCCATCCAAATTGGTTGGTTGGTTGGTTGGGTAGGGTGTCGGTGGGACTCGACTTGCAGCCACCTCCACGGGATCAGTCTTGGGTCATTTGAGCATAAAGGAAAACATGCTGAAATGGGTAAAGAGATACAATATGAGATTTTTACAAAATTAAATGGTATTTTAAGGCTTTTTGCGCGAATTAAAATGAACGGCAATGTATCCAAACGTATTTTTCTCGCATTTAGGTAATTACAAAGAGTAGTTTTTAAACTATTAGAAATAAAGTAAATTATTAAAAAAATTTTAAGTCTTTAAAAAGTGGAGATTTTTTTTTCTTTTTTGCTAAACTTTAGAGCTGTTGGGCGGTTTCAAAACCAATTTATATTTTTTGTATTATTTTTTCCGTTATTAGATGCAAATGCGCAAGTTTTCTGCGCTATTAGAAATCGATTATAAAAAAATAATTTTTTTTTCGCCCCACTCTATTGTAGATCCCTTAATTTCCCGAAGGTTAAGATCTCTAATTCTGCTATCCATTCCGAATAATAGTTGCTAAGTCCAAGGACAAAATTTCTCCATGATTTATCCGGAATTTACTGGTGATGAAAAAACATCTGTTTAAACTTTTCGGCATTCATCTTATACCGTTGTAAAATAAGGTCCTTTACGTAATCGCAATTTCGCGCTTCTTCTGGCGACTCTCTGGTTATCATGTTAGAGATTTCTGGGGGTAATACACCTAACAAATACGGCATCCAATCTTCTCTAGGAACCCCTGACATTTCAGCTCTTCTCTCCAAATTTCTCAGATAAAGGCCCATTTCGTCCCGTTTCTCTTCAAATTTTTGTAAAATCTTGAGGACCTGAATGTTCTGAAGTGCTTATGCATCTCTGTCCCTCCCATCTCGGATTCTATTGTCTCCAATACTTCCTAATTCCAGTCTCGTCATTTCGAGAGCAAGTTGGTCCTGTCGAATTCTGTCCTCTCTCTCTCTCTTCTTGTTTCGTTACTTTCTCTTCTTGACTAAGTCTCTCTTCTTGTTCCTTCCTATCTTCAATAATGCGCTCTACGCTCTAGTGAGACTCTAGCGTCTTCTTCTTCTTCAACGTAATTTTCGTTTTCTGTAATGATCTTCTTAATTTCGAAGACCCTAAAAGTATCATCAATTTATCCTCCTAACTTCTCCGTAAGTTCTAGGAAATCCTCTTTTATACCCTTAGTCAAAAAGGACATTTTTCTAACTTTGAGATAACTAACTTTAGGATAAACAATACAATTTTTCTCAGCTACTAGTTATACCTCAAAACGATGTGTGCCCTAACTTGAACTAACAAGTTATTAACTGATAAATTTTAGACCGAACTATAACCATATAATTTTAGCACTTATGAACACCAAACTAGCACTGCACAATATAAACATTCACAATTGATTCAATACATATCAAATTAAAATACAGAACTCTTATACCGAATTCCCATACACGGAATTTTCAAGTTAATCAATACACTTTAAAGTTATATATTTTAACTCATATAAATTTCCAACACAATAATACACAATTAGTAAAATATCACAGTTACTATCAAAGCACAAGATACTGAAATATTTTTGTTACTATCAAAAGAAAAAAAAACATATATATATATATATATATATATATATATATATATGTACTGAAATAATATATATGCTGAAAAAATATAATTTGATAGTGATCATAACACTGTCACTATCAGAAGGACAATTCGTAGGTAGTTGCAGACTTAATAACACGTAAAAAAATTCTCCTTCGAATTTAATATTTAAAATTACAATATTTTAACTGTAGCAACACAAGAGCAACTTCCACTCTCTAATAGGGTTTACGATAACTCACCCAAAACGAATTGCAAATAATTCTCTACTACTCTACAGTAGAAAAATTACTAAACACAAGTCTTAAAGCACATTAAAATTCACTTTCTTTAAAATAAAGAGAAATGATAGAGTATTTGCAATTAACAAAGCACATAAATTAGTTTAACTTATTGCAATTCATAACAAAAAATATTGGATCTTTACTTGAACTCTAAATCATTACTCATTCATATACACGAAAAAAAAAGTTTTACTTATCACGATTCCTATAACGATAGTTCCTAATTTGAACTTCAAATGGTTAAGTCATATACCATTCGAAAACACAGATATCGATTTAAAACATCAAAATTTCTAAAATATCAGAACTCTAAATGGTTAATTTACCATACAAATACCATTTAAACAAACAAATTAAAATAATTTTCCCTTATTCCATTTACATTTAAAATAACATTCAGTTTTTAAGCCAAAGCCAGAATCTGATAAAAAGAAATCAGCATATCTTTAATTCTATTGCTCATCGCTGACATCCTTAGTAGCCGGACTATCGTAAAACCTAACATCAGCTACATATCAGGACTTCTAACACCATTAAACAGTCTGTAAGGACTTTGCCTAAAATGAGACTGACAGCCTTTAAAATTAATCAACACATTTACTTGGTTTTCTTGGATAAATAAGGCAACTGTACACTGTACAAAATAATATTAAGATTACAAGAACATTTTGGGTTAGCGTTGTCATGATGAGTTGGCTGGACTCTCCATTCTGGCGAGGCGCGCGTCCCTTCCTGTGACCTCCTATTCAGGCTCACGCATTCTATGAAAAGTAAAACGAACGACTGCACACTCCCGCTCGAGTGTCGACTGTATCTCTTTTTAGAGATATCTATTTAGAGATTCCTGTGGGGAGGTTGCTGAACACGTCCCGTTCCTTGAAGTTTCCGCCCACATGGACCGTTTTAGCTCCCGAGAATCTAGAGGCCGATTGTTATTGGATCGTCTGTTGTCCGAGAAGAGGAAATATCTCAAAGGAAGTTCCTTCGTGGAAATTAATAGTCGGCGCCTACTCCACAGATATTGTAACTCTAAGCGTTAAGGGGACCTCCGCGACATAGATGAATCGGCTAAGATACCAAAGTTCGCATGCCTTTGTTGGAATTCACGCGCGAGGACGGTCAAGTCATTAAAACAAACACACACACACAAATATATACTTTATATATACACACACACACACATATATATATATATATATATATATATATATATATATATATATGAGTTTCTTATTAGAACTTTGTACATCGGCGAATCCGCTGAAGGGTTAAACACGACACACAAAAATAAGGAAGATATTATTAAACTAGAGACGTTACAGCAAAACATTTGTTTACATTCGTTCAGGTTGTCAAAGAAATTTTACTTCTGGTAGAGGGAGTGGCGCTCACTAACAGTATGCCTTAAAAAATTAAATTCCTGTTGATGTAATCATCGTAAAAACACGCGGTTTGTTTTGTATAGTTTTAAAAACTCTGTAATATTTTCTATGATTAAAAAATTAAAAAGGGATTTTTTCGAGATTTATGTGTCCCGGACCCCCTTAACATTTTGTAAAATTAATGTAATGACCCTAACCAAATTGTGCTAGTTTGAAAATTCGCAGTAGTTTCTTTAAACAGCTTGGTTTTATCCATGCTTATTCCAATGCGCCAAAAGTAGTAAATGATTATAATTAAGCACAGATAAAAACATAATTTCTTGTTAAAAATGACCGATAAAAGATTGTTATTTAAGTCAGCATATGAAATAGTTAAGAGTTACTTAAGTTATAACGAGGTCACTTAAAAACTGAAAAAGAGACATCATTGTTTTTTAAATTAATTATTTTTTTATTAAAGAATTGTATTATTATTGTTAAACAACTCTTATAAACAAATTATTAAAATAATAATTTTTTAGACTTTGAATCGGATTTTTTCTCACATCACAAATTTTATCTATGGTTATTTCCACAAAATTCCAAAAATATATTCAATTCCAATGCAACTTAAGCAGATTTCCAAGAATGTAAAAGACAAAATTTCGTTGCATGATCGTCGTAGTTATCAAGTAGGCATAAAAAGTGGCATTATTAAATCTTGGTTTGGGAGATGCGATTTCTGGCACACAAAAACTTAAAGATGTCCCTGAAAAATGCATATCTGTTCTTGAAGGTTTATCGAGTGAATCGAAGTTTGGTTGGCTAGGGTATGTCGACTGCAAATACTCAGTGTAAAACAAACAAAAAAAAATAAGACGTACATAAACTGTGTTCATGGAAGTGTTCACCAGGAGGAAATAAGTAAAGTTAAAATGTACGATGTGGGAGAAAGTCGAATTCAAGGCCTAAATGTTTGCAATTTTACTATAAAATTTTTTAATAGTAATAATTCAATTGTTCAATATTAATAAACAATACGATGACATAACAATAATAATAATTTTAAATTTTAAAACGATGGTACTTGCTATACACTTTTCAATTAACCTCTTTTAATTCTAAATCACTCTTGCACCAATCTTTTTATTTACTTCTTTTATAAAACATAAATACCTACTGATTGCTGGAAGTAAACCTAGCGTTATTTTGAACTCAAATTTCTAGGAATCTTCCGGTAGAGTTATGACATGTCCCGAAGACAAGACAACTTTTCTCTGCTTTCCCAGCGGCAACGATACCACACCTATTAAGCCCTGTAAACCCGGAGATCGTCAGATTTGTTTAGATGGGGAAGGACTTCTCCAGAGTTGCATAGAACCTGAATCCCCAGACGTAATTAGCCAAGCCACGAGCCAGACAGAAAATGAATTCAGCGACGAAAATATATGGACGGAATCGTTTTCAGGCATGACTCCGGACGTTCCTACGAATTCAACGCAGGAATTTAGAGATCTCTGTAAGCCTGATGAAGACCGTCAGAATTTAGTGGAATGCGTGGATTGGTCGATAGATCCAAAAGTTTGCTGGAGTGAAAAATACGGTGAAATAAACAGCTGCGAGAAATTTGACGAGACAGATTTTCCAGTTCCTATATGTATAGAAGTAAGTATATAAATCTTTTAATTACATTTTTAATGAAACATTATGTATATATACATACATATATATATATATATATACAGTACAACCTCCCAAATCCGGAATCGTTCAGGACACGGCAATTCCGGATTTGGGAAATTTCCGGATTTGAGAGGTTTTTAAATAACACTACAAAATTTTAGGAGAAAAAAATAAACACACTAAAAAAAAAAGTAAAATGGTTTAAATATTAAATAAACCTAAATACAGAACATATAATTACATTATAATTTAAACATTTCAGTCAATAATGTTTGTTGTTTTAATTTCAGCTTATTATAAATTTTTTCTCGAATCCTATATAGTGACATAATTTCATGTTCCGAGATAAAATTCCGGTGTTCTAAGCCTAATATTGTTTAATCTAATGATTTTATCAAGTCTTCCGTTGACATTCGTTTGTTTTCGGGACATTCTGAATCAATTTCACGATCGCTGTCATCATAACCTTTGTTATTTACAACACTATGAATAATTTCAGAATCGCTCATGCTGCATTTACACATATGCGATCGTATCACCTGTAACACCGCATTTACACAGTCGCGATAGCGGCGAGTCGAATTGAGGGGGGTGAATGTGTAAACGGTGTTCTCGCCGTTTCTCCTCGCCAATCGTGGCGCTCGCTTCGGGAGTGGTTTTCTGGCACGAGTCAAAGTGGTGAATGGCGACGGGAAATCTTGTTCACAGCAAGAGGCGGAAATGTGAGATCGGTCACTCGCGTCAATGCAGGTACGTGACTAATGTCTCACAAATGTCTTGTGGGTGGCTCGATCGTGAATGCAAATGCGGCACAAGACATTCGCGAGACATTAGTCTCATTCCTGCATCGACGCGAGTGATCGTTTTCACATTCTCGCCTCTTGCTGTGAACAAGACTTCCCGTCGCCATTTTCCCCTTTGACCCCGGCGCCATTCGCCACTTTGATTCGTGCCAGAAAACTGCTCCCGAAGCGAGCGCCACGGTTGGCGCGGAGAAACGGCGAGAACACCGTTTACACATTCGCTCCCTCCCGCGATTTGACTCTCCGCTATCGCGACTGCTTAAATGCGATGTAAGAGAATAAACGATCGGCACATTTTCATCGATGTCTAAAACTTCCTGTATGACCAATTATCCAAGTTAATGTTGCCTTTATTCGCACATTCTACTAATTCTGCTATTTCAGCTTCTTTCTCAGATACTTGAAAGCCCTCAAAATCGCTGCTGTCACTTCCTTGAAAGGAAGCGCAATTTTTTACCGATCATTTTGGTAGCGACATCTATCGGTAAAATAGAAAAGTAAAATTGGCCATTTATTAAAGCATTCCGGATTTGGGAGGTTTCCGGATTTGAGAGGTCCGGATTTGGGAGGTTGTACTGTATATATATATATATATATATATAAATATATTGTAAAGAATTCGTCGTGGTAGCGAAGTGAACGACGATACAATCAAGTAATATATAAAAAGAAATGATTTTCTACACAAATGAAAAAAGGTTGATGAATTAGGATGACGAACACATTAGATTATACCTCGAGATGGGGAAATTAGGACGCGCAACAATCACTTCTGCCGGAATCACGTACTCAGCCGATAATGAGTTGTCTAGATCCTTCAGGGATCTAAAGTACTTGCTATCTCTAATAGCTAGAACAGTTTTTTTTGAGAACAAGTCGACAAGGAGTCGAGAAAACTGTTCTTATCTCACAGGAGATTAAACATCAATCTCTCGATGCATTTAAAATGCTTCGTCTTGAAGCGGTCGACAGAATGTCGGTTAACGGAGCCTATCTCAAGGACTTAAAATTTCTTAATCACGGCTGCATGCCGGTGTAGCTGTCTTCTAGATGCAGGTCTAGGAGCTATCTGATTGTTTTTAAATTTCGCAGCGACGCAACTTGTAATTTTGTTGGCGCTGCGAACGCTCGAATTTTAAAAGGGTTTAAATTGGCGTCTTGAAAGTGACATCACTTTCCGGAGATCCGATTGGCGAGTCACTTCCCTAGTCATCAGATCAGCTGATCGCTTAATCCGATTAATTTTCCAAGGAGAGGATCGGACCTAATCCTTTCAACTTTATGTCTGAAGTGTAGAAACATTGGCGCCTTGTGTTTAGCTAGGCATTTGTCTTGAGCACTTTGACTCACCGCTTGTTTTGTCCGGCAGTTTCGAATCTGGAACCCTTTGTTGAGACTTCTGTTGGGACGTAAATTGAATGAGAGGGTTTTGCTCTAAATTGGGATAATCAATGAATTCTTCACAACCCCTCCCCTCTCGAAAGGTTTTGTCCTAATGGCAAAACTGTAAGGCAATGTTTAGACATCGTTCACCCTACATTCATTAGAGGCAAACAAAATTAATAAAAATGATGCACAATATGCACAACAATTAAACACTAAAATATTTACATATACTTTATTACTAATTAATTTTCGAATAGCATTCTGCCTAAACTGTCAGCATGTCCGTCGTCCCTATCAGCTCTGTGAATGATCTTATGATCGCAAGGTTTTACGGATAAGGCCATTTCATTGTTACACATGAAACAAGGATTCGTTAAAAAACATAATACACCCAGATACAACTAACATCACCCACATAAGGTTTAATCTATGCCCATAGGACATCACTTAAGGCAGAAACACATTATTTTATAACTACTATAATAAACCTGACACAAAGTTCATAATCCTTTTTATTGCATTATACTCGGAATTACGAGCTCCTTAATATTCAGCATCCTGTTGGACCTGTAGTGTGAAACTTAATTTCACGCTAATACGCGGCATCTAAACGACGCCTATCCATTTTAATTCAAACCTAAGGGTACTCGTCCCTTTAAGTAGCCTTCCGCTAACTTTTACAGGTTTTCACCACACGAAGAAAACCTTTTAATTTTCCATCACAACTTAATTAAAGGCCTGAACTGACCTCATACAATTCCTTAACCTAATTCACAAAGGAAAATGGTTGGATTACTTTCCTTAATTACCAAGAATTAATAGTTTACACAAAACACGAGTAAATCGTAAGATAACTTAGTTACAGCCTATTTGAAGTCGTCCATCATTATCTACAGATCACACAAGGGTTTAAACTTTAATTTGAGCAATTCGATTTCTTCCGCCCTTCTACTGAGTACACAAAAACATCAACAATCTCACACTCAGTTTTAACAATGCCTTTCTGAGGCATTCTACCGTATACACAGTAAAAACCGTCTTAGGAAAGTTTATCAACAATACAATTACACTAATGTCCATAATTTATCAATAAACACGCAAATTTCTTAATCCCATTTCCAAAATATATGTTCATGGTATACAACATATAAGCAATAATAAAGAACAATTCTATTAAAACACAAAAATCATCATACAGCATGTTATTCACTTTAGTCACTCATTTAAAATAAATAACCTAGATTAGTTCCTATACCTTTGATCCTAATTGTTACGTGGAACTTCGAATTTCCCCCTGTTAAAATCCCAGAGAGATTCCCCCAAGAATCCCCTAGTTTTCTATTTTGGCGAAAACCCGTGGATTCTAGCGATCCAGTCCATTTTCAGAAGTTTTCGTAGTATCGTTTTTCGGCGATTAATATCATTTATCCTCAAGTCCGAGCTTTTACAACAACACGCCCTTAACGGTTTCGGCGGTTCAACCCCTTTCCTATCATTGTCCGTTATAGACGCTATAAGTGGTTCTTTGTTATCATTCTCTGCCCACTTGAGGTACTTGGTCTCCGCTATTAACTGGCACCCGTCACTAAACTTTCTGGCCTTTCCTTTCAAATTTCAGATAAACCAATTTTCATTACCCCCTTTTTGTTGACAAGTTCCTCTTGCGTCAAACGAGCATAATCAGCCGAATCAGGGAAATTTTCAGCCCCTTTCAAAAAGGTGGGGTTTGTGAGTGCAACCTCACCCCTAGGTCTTTCTCCTAGATCGGTCAAAGTGTTACACGCCCCCGGTGTCACCCACAAAGAGATCAATTTCGTCTCAATGGACTCTACTCACTGAATTCTGGGAAGAGAACTTAACTCTCCCGACTGGAAAAAATTCACGGTTTCCGACTATTCTAAAGTCCGACTTTTTGCCAAATCGAAAATTTGCTCTATTTTTAACGCGTAATAGTTCTGGTTTATTTTTAATCCTCTCTATGAGCATTTGCGTGGAATTTCCGAGCAAGTAATGGCTCATTTCTACCGATTGGTCGACTATCGCTGTCTTGGTTTTAATGATACCAAATTCCCGGCTCTCTATCTCTATGTTAGCTAGAGGTAAACGTCGGGGAGGATTTTCTAGAGGCTGTTTTATCCACACATGCTCTCAAGTAAAATCTTCCGGCCTGACAACATTTGTTGACACCAAATCCGCCCTACTACGGCTGTGTCTCAAAGCTATCGTTTCGACCCCATCAATCTTAGCTTTACTCAGATATGGCTCAAATGAAGGGTCAAAGTTCGCGTTGGTCATGAGGTTATTAATTAACTCGTTTGACTTGCTTAACTGTGGACAATTTGGCCTGATGTGCCCTGGCAAATTACAATGATAGCAAACTGGTTCTGTTTTCAAATTCCCCAGTCCACCAATTTGAATTTCTCGCTTTAGGTTTCAAGTTGTTTTTAAAATCGTCATTCTCATTTTCAAACTTCACCTCTACCTCAGGTTTGCCCTTTAATTTGGATTTATCTACAAATCTTTTATCGGGAGATTTTGGATGTAGGGTTTTCTTTATAAAACTACGGGAAGCTTCATGCGCGTCTCATTTCTCGGCTAATTCTCTAGGGTTGTTTAGATCTCCCCATTGGTCTATAAAGTGCTTCTTCATCTCGGTCGGAACGCGTTTTTTTAAGTGATATACCGTCATCAGATCCTTAAGTGCTTCGAATTTATTATCTCCGACTCCACCGAGACATCCGCTTAAATAGCTCTGCAAATAAAATACTAAGTCTTGCCATAGCATGTCGGTTTTACGCTGATGCGTTTGAAATTTTGTTCGGAAAGCTTCTGGGCTAAGTTTAAAATGGCTAAGAAGAACATATTTAACGTGAGTGTAACAATCACTCTTATCTTCGGGTTGTTTAAGTATTATTTCACATACGTCAATGGACATTAGGTTCAATAATTGAGATGCCCATTCTCTCTTATCAATGTTGTGTTTTCTGGCTTGTCTCTCAACAAGAGTTAAATTTAATGCCATGTCAGTTTTATCGGAGTCATACCTCTACATGACCGATTTATTGTTTTTCACGGGTCTCGCGTTTTCTTGGTTTGCGGACGCGATGCTCAGAGTTTCACTCGCTTGTGTGATTTTAAACTTTTCTAATCCAAACTCGCGATTTTCTTTCTAGTCCGCCTTTTGTCTGGTTAATTCCTCTTTTTCCTCTAATTCTTCCATTTGTCTATCCTCTATGATTATTCTTAACATACCCTTAGGTCCTTCTTCCTCAAAACTTTCACTCGCAACGATTTTCTCAATCAAATCTATCGGTATCCTCTTTTCTATATGTATCCCCGAACCGTATTGCCAATTCATATGTGAGACTCCCCCAGATTCAAATCCCTTAGATCTGGTTTTATATGGTTATATAAACACGCCATTTTAATTGCTACACTTTTGACAATTGACTTGACAAGGAAGTTAACTAATACCAATTCCTGCTCAACGCTCAACCCAATTTACACACACAAAATAGAAATATATATGCCAACAACACGTACCTTACACAATAATTATCAACTGGATTGTAACTGAACAATTTTAAATTTATACTATCCAATTACTAATCCATTCAAATATTCTTACTGATATTCTATAACATTTACGTTAACAATATACACAATGCAACTCTTTTAACATGTAATTTCAATGCAATTTAAAAACACTTTGCTTGTACAACTTCAATAAATACACTTTTCAATAGGCTATTATAATTTATGAATTTTTAGATAATGTCTTACATCTATACAAAAAAAATTAACGGGTTCTTAATTAATTTTAATTTCAACCCAAGATCATTCACAGAACTCTTTCTATTTCAGCCATTAATTACTTGGATTTTAATTCTCAATTTTATAACACTCTTGCAATATTAGACATAATTTTACTAAAATACAACTCTAACTTTAATCCATAATTTATGCATATTTCCAATTTAAATACATGTTCTTATGAAATTTTAAATTTCACCATGTTACACATTACAGCACAAATACTTAATTAGCCTCTAATGAAAATTATATACACATCTGTCTGATAACTTGTTCATCGTAACTTGTTCATCGGTGACTCGTAGTGGATTGCTTCACACACTGTAGTTTGCACTCAACACCAAAATTCTTTCACACACTAGTCTCTCAACACAATAGTCTTTATCTCCAACGGTTATTAACGAGATGTGGGCTGCTTCTGTTTTCTAGAGTAGCAGGATAATTCCGGAGCTGCCACGAAAAACTAGATTGTAAAGAACTGGTCGTGGTAGCGAAGTAAACGACGATACAATCAAGTAATATATTAAACGAAATGATTTATTCGCATATGAAAAAAAGTTGATGAATTAGGATGACGACCACATTAGATGATACCTCGAGATGACGAGAGGGGAACTCAGCTGCAAACCATAGCTATATATCAGAAGTCGCGATGTACTCAGATTCTAACCGTGAAAGTTCGTTGGCTTCTTTCACGGAAAATTAGGACGCGCAACAATCCCTTCTGCCGGAATCACGTACTCAGCCGATAATCATTTGCCCAGACCCTTCTGGGATTTGAAGAACGAGCTATCTCTAATAGCTAGAACAGTTGTTTCTGGGAACAAGTCGACAAGGAGTCGAGAAAACAGTTCTTATCTCACACGAGCTTAAACACCAATCTCTCGATGCAATTAAAATGCTTCATCTCGAAGCGGTCAACAGAATGTCGGTTAAGGGTGCCTATCACAAGAGCTTAGAATCTCTTAATCACGGCTTCATGCCGAAGTAGCTGCCTTCTAGATGCAGGTCTAGAAGCTATAAGCATTTTTTTTATTTTACAGCGACGCAACTTGTAATTTTGTTGGTGCTGCGAACGCTCGAATTTTAAAATGATTTTTGATTGGCGCCTTTAAGGGGATGGTGGACCTTTCAAAACGATTTTTGAAATTTTTACCACAGAGATATGAAATTTTGTATATATATTCATTAAAGTATAATAATATTAAACACCTTATAAAATTTTATAAATATTTTTTAAAAAATATTTTATAATTAAAAAATTTAAATTAAATTACCCTTCTTTAAAATGCTCCTTGTGACTCAATTTTAAACTTTTCCCCTTAATTTTGCATTTATATTGCTTATAAATACTTTCTGAACTCTGTCTCAAAGTTATGTATTTTTTTGTACTTTCGTTGAATAGTTAATTTTTAGAAAATATTTTTATGCTTGTACTCTGAATTTTCGCGAAATTTTTGTACTTTTCTACACTAAAGTTAAACTTTTATAACCTAAATGACCTCGAATCCTAAAATGGATACATAACTTTATTTTGATGTATTACAGGAATCTTCATTATAAATTCCATAAAATTTCGTCAAAAATTATGACGCGAGGAGCATTTTAAATATTTGCAAATCTGGAAATTTCTCATTTTGAGAAAAAGTCATTTAAAAGATAATTTTTTATCTCCCTTTAATACTTACTACTCTAAAGCCAACAATTTTTCATTTTTCTTTTCACTACACATTTTAAATGCATTTCATTCCAATATTTACATGTTTTTAAAATATTATTACACCCCCCAAAAAAATTCCAATTTTTGCTCAATTTTTGGTAATTTGAAAGTCCACCATCCCCTTAAAGTGACATCGCTTTCCGGAGATCCGATCGGCGAGCCACTTCCCTCGTCATCAGATCAGCTGATCGCTTAAGCTGATTAATTTTCATCGATCATCATCAATCAAGGGGCGGGCCTGGACTATTGTCTTTCAACTTTATGACTGAAGTTTAGTAACACTGGTGCCTCGCGTTCAGGTTGGCATTTGTCGGAAACGCATTGTCTCGCCGCTTCTGCTGTCCGGCAGCTTCACCGCGGGAACCATTTGTTGAGAATTCTGTTGGGACGTGAATTGAATGAAAGGGTTTTGCTCTAAATTGGGAGAATCAATGGACTTTTCCCAATATATATATATATATATATATATATATATATATATATATATATATATGTCGGAAAGGCAAAAATTATACGGAAAGATGAAGTGATAACAAATTGTACTCCAGTTACCTGCATCAACCGGAACCAAAACACAGCTTTGGTCGAGTATTCTGAAATATTAAAAACGGAAATACTCTAGAGTTCACAGTTAAGAGATGAACAGAAAAGTACTGCGGAAGAACTAATTCAAGAATTTTAAAATTGAAGAACTAATTTGACGCAGGACAGGATTGATACAGGGAATCATTCCCCTATCAAACAGATCCCGAGAAGACTTCCATTTCCTAAGTAGGAAGATGTGGAGAAACTTCTAAAACTAAATGCAACAGAATGACGTCATCGAGGCATCTTCAAGTCCTTGGCCCTCCCTCATCGTTTTGGTCCGAAAGAAGGATTGCTCTACAAGGTTTTGTGTAGACTATCGCCGGTTGAACAACGTCACAAAGAAAGACATCTACCCTGTTCCTTGAATTGACGGCACACTGGACACACTCTCTAAGCACGAGTGGTTATCTACATTAGATCTAAAGAGTGGTTAATTGCAGGTAGAGATACATCCCGACGGCCGAGAAAAGACTGTTTTTTCTACGGGACAAGGATTTTGGCTGTTTAAGGTCATGCCGTTTGGCCTGTGTAACCCACCTGATGTTTTCGAGCGCCTCATGGGGACAGTGTTAACGGGATTGTCTTATAACGCATGTGTAGTTTACTTGGATGACACCATCATTGTGGGGGGCAGTTTCGAAGAACATTTAAGAAACATCGGAAAGGTGCTGGAGAAACTTAGAGACGCTATCTTAAATTTAAGCCCCTCCAAATGTCACCTGTTTCGTCCTGAAGTAACTTATCTCGGCCATATCACCTCTGCTAAAGGTGTCAGAGCCGATCCAGAAAAAGTGTCAGTAGTAAAGAATTGGAGGCCTTCTGAAGAAGTCCATCAATTGAGAAGTTTTCTGGGGATCTTCACGTACTACAGAATATTCGTGAAGGGATTTTCTAACATCGTACGACCCCTTTATAGACTCAGGCAGTAAATAAAAGTTCGTGTTGTGAGAAGAATGTGAGGATGCATTTAAGAAACTAAAGGAGGCATTAACATCTGCGCCTATCCTGTCGTATCCTCAAACAGGGAAACAATTTAACCTGGATACAGATGCGAGCGACGAAATTGTTGGCGCCATACTATCCCAAGAAATAGACGGTCAAGAATATGCCATCGCATATTGGAGCAAATGCCTTTCGAAAGCCGAACGAAATTATTGCGTCACCAGAAATTAATTGCTTGCAATTGTAAAAGCCGTGGAACACTTCCATAACTATCTGTATGGCTGAAAGTTTCTGCTCCGAACTGACCATGCATCTTTGACTTGGCTATTAAATTTTAGGAACCTATAAGGATAAATAGCCAGATGGACACAAAGATTCCTGGAATACGACATTGAGATTCGTCATCGTAAAGGATCTTTGAACGGGAATGCAGACGACTTATCAAGAAAACCCAGTTCCGGAAACTGCCATTATTGTTCCAGAGTGGAAAAGAAATTCGATGTTATAAATCCCGTAGCAAGACAAACTACAGCTTCTACATTATCAGAGCCAGATTTATGGAAGGATGACGAGATTCGTAAAGATCAACTGGAAGATCCTGAACTAAAGCCCATTTTAGAATTTATGGAGTCATCCAGCACAAAACCTACCTGGCAGGATATATTAAACCTGAGTCCAGCAAAAAAGCGTTATTCGTCTCTGTGGGACTCACTTCACGTTCGGAATGGCGTTTTGAACAGAAAATGGGAATCTGATAACGGTAAAACATCTAGGTGGCAGCTTCTACTCCCAAGAGAAAGGGTACCTAACGTTCTTAAGGAACATCATAGTAGTCCAACCGGAGGAAATTTCGGAGTGACTAAAACCTTGCAGTAGGTTCGAGAACTCTTTTCATGGAACAAAGGGAGAAATAACGTCGAGAAATGGTGTCAATCCTGTTACGCCTGTGTGGCCCTTAACCTCTTCAGACCCGAAACAATAATTACAACTTAAGGCGACAATGGACAATGAAAAACTTTTTTTTATTTATCAACCAAATGTTATGAAATTTTGTGTACTTATACAGTGTTGTTTAGAGAGGAAAATTCTAAATTTAAAAAAAAAATCAGAATGTAATTAATTAATATATTAATTAAAACCAGTTTGTTAATTGCTCTATTTGAAAATGCTCCTTGCACATCAATTTTTGTCTCAGATATATAATTTTCTTTCTTAGGCTAGCTTTATATAGCTATAATAAAAGTTCCTATCAATATTTTATTTACAGTCATATTTATAAAAACTAGAAAAGAAATCGATAAAAATAGGTCTTTTATGAAAAATTTTATCAGAAAAAATTTCATTGTAAAAATTTTAAGTTGTTTTAAAGTAGTATAATGAATTTATCAGTGAGTTTTATTCTAAAATATATAAATAATCATTCTATGAAATTTTATGAAAATTCAAGATAAATTAACACGCATGGAACATTTTGAACTAACCGAAACGAAATGAAAATGTTTTGAGAAAATAGCATATAAAGTTTTAATTTGACAACAGATCCACAATTTGTCAGAAAAATTGTATTTTTATTTTTATCCAATATAGCACATGTTATCTTCTTCAAATTAAAATAATTATCATTATTTAAAACAATATATATATATATATATATATATATATATATATATATATATATATATATATATATATATATATATATATATATATATATATATATATATATATATATATATATATATATATATATATATATATGTATATATATATAATAAACAAATAAACCAAAGCTGAAATTTGGTGAGTGGCAGGGCGAAGCTGCAGGGCGTAATCCTAAAATTCCTTCATTAAAAAATGGCTCAAAATTGTTTAAAATTGCATATTTAAGTTAAAGTAAAAATATGTATATAGTACAAAAGTACGAATAATTAAAATTATTAACTATACAGGCTGTCCCAAAGCGACCGCATAAACTCTGCACAGCTAGATTCCTCGTTGGGAGTACATAAAAACTGCCCAAAGAAGCGTTCCTGTACGATCCATAGTTTACGAGAAAAATACGAAAAACAAAGTATGACGTCACTGCCGGTGCAAGAAAAAACACTTTATTGGACATATCAACAACAATATTTGCATATCTTTCCAGACGATAATGTTTAAAACATTTGCCGCGCATATCGCGTCATGCATACGCGCGCTCCATGGAATGACGTTAAACCCCCGTTGAACTGGTATTTAAAAGGCTACATCTTGAGGCTACCGGTAGTCTTCGTATGGTGGCCATGTACTCCGTTCGTGTCTACTGCGACATGTACTTGATGTTCGGCCGATGTAATGGAAATGCCTTATGAACTGCTAGGGAGTATGCCCGTCGATATCCGTCCCGCCGTCCTCCACATGTCAACGTCATACGTAGGCTGGACAACAGACTGCGAAATACGGGAAGCGTCTTGCCAACAGCCAATCTTCACGATACTGCAAGACCGCGGAGTGGCCTGACGGTAGCACAGTCGGATGCAATACTGCAGCGGGTAGAAGAGACGCCCGAGGTAAGCACACGCGCATTAGCCCGTGAGATGACTTCGAGTAAAGGTACTGTGCACAGGCTTTTACGGTCTGAGAGGCTACACCCATTTCGGTACACAACCGTGCAAGGTCTGAAACCAGATGACTTTCAGAAACGAGTGGCCTTCCGTGAATGGCTGTTGCAGCAACAGAACACAGATAATGGTTTCATTGCACATATCCTGTGGACTGATGAATCATATTTCACTCGTGATGGGGTTTTCAACCATCACAACAGCCATATGTGGTCCCAGGTCAATCCGCATGCAATCCGGCCGCAAAAACATCAGGAACGTTGGTCTCTTAACGTGTTGGCATACTCCGGCATACTCGGCGATCGCTTGCTTGGACCATATCTGTTGCCTGAACTGCTCTCGGGACAGTCATATATGGTGTTTCTCAATGAGGTCTTAACCGAGTTCCTCGATGACATACTATTAGCGGCAATACAGGGACTTTGGTTAGAGCATGATGGGGCTCCAGCGCTTTTCTGTGCTCCTGTACGTGGTTGGCTGGATATGGAATACCCCGGCCGCTGGATCGGACGTGGGGGTCCGGTTCTTTTGCCGCCACGTTCGCCAGATCTTACAACGTTGGATTTTTTCCTATGGGGCCATCTCAAGGAACTGGTGTATCGAGACGTAGTGACAACACCAATGGACTTAGTTGCTCGTCTGCATGCTGCTTGTACTTCGGTGGACCCCGCGATGCTGCAACGTGTGATAACAGCCATTCCACGGCGTGCTCAAGCTGCCTCGACATACACGGCGGACACTTTGAACATCTGCTTTAAATTGTGCATGCTGTTGATACGTTCAATAAAGTGTTCTTTCTTGCAGTGGCAATGACGTCATACTTTGTTTTTCGTATTTTTCTCGTACACTATGGATCGTACAGGAACGCTTGTTTGGGCAGTTTTTATGTACTCCCAACGAGGAATCTAGCTGTGCAGAGTTTATGCGGTCGTTTTGGGACACCCTGTATAGTTAGGAAATGAGACATTTTCTCATAGTATCGACTCAAGTTAAAATTTGATGATTGCATAGCATAATTTTAAAATTGGTAAAACATAATTCAAAAATTGCTTAAAAGTGCATATTTAAGTTTAATTGATAATAATATATATAGATAGAGTTAAAAAGCAAAAATAATTAAAATGTTAACTATGCAATTAAAAGATACGGTCTTTTTTACATTATATCGTCATATCGCTAGTGTTATGCGAAAAGTCTTCAATTAAATTATGAAAGCTGAGCTTGTGGCGGCCCAGTGGTACAGCGCGCTGGTTTTCGTTCCTGAGGGTGCTCAAATCGAATCCCGGCATTGCGCCACGAAAAATGCCTCTGTTCGTGTCGTCCCTTAATAGGAGGTAATGCTGTCCGCCTATATGGTACCCCCACGATAAAATGGGCAGTAAAACTGCGGCGTAGTAAGGGCGAATGTTTGAGTACATGTGTCTCCACATTGGTAAAAAAAAATATCAAAGCTGTTTTAATTTTTAAACCATGTGTGTGAGCCCTTCTATTACTAATAATTTTCAACGTGAAATAAAAATGCATTGCAAGTAGGTAAACATAATAGGAAAATACTAAAATTAATTTCATTCTGTTTTGAAAACATCACCACTCAACATACCAAATGTGTCAAAATACAACTGGAATTTCACTAAAACTTTCCAGCTCCATATGTTGATCCTTCCATTTGTATTTTTTTTTGCATTAGATGACACTTTTTTATATTTTATTAAATTTCTTTTTTGTGTATATTATGAAGATCTTAAAACTTTCTGCACATTTCGTCTTCGATCTCGCTTTTCATCTATAATACAAAATGCTTCATTTTCACAATCACTAATTTTAATGCGTCGATATATCCTAAATTAAACTCACTGATTACTGATGTTACAGAAGTTCTAAGCGTTTTTTTTAAACAAACAACTATTTTAGACATTTATTCCAAATGCAACTGTGAGACACTCGTTTGCATTTTGTGTTTTTGAAGAAGTGCACCGAAACAACAGATCTTTTTGCAAAAGTCTCTGATAAGCAGGCATAATTTCGGAAACAACAAACTCTGATAAAACCGTTTTCATAGAAGAGTGTCATTTTGGTGGTTCATTGATTGCTAACGCCCGAGGGTAAAAACACCATGAGGAAGGTCCTTTTGGACACTTTGAGAGCTGCTGTTTTTTGTCTGTTGAGATGCAGTGGAATAATAATGCCAGAATTGCCGTCTTCATTTTGTCAACACAGGTCCATTGTCCTTCATGGCCTTTCTAGAATAGTTCTGCAGTTTCAAAATTGTGCTTTCAGTTAAATCTCCTCCTTTTCCCTCAAAAGTATGATTTTTTTAGTTTTGCAATCTTTTATTTTATTTCTGAGGTCAGTTTCCAGCCTTTTGGCAACATGGTTCAAACTGATATACCATCACCATAACTTTATTTTCATTTAGATATTGAAAAGTTTTGGAGTCGCCATCTGAAAGCATTGTTGTATATCTAAATTTATGTTCATTTATGGAACGTTTCCAAATTTTTAGGGCAGCGTGCATCTCCATACTGTTGGAGGAGCAAGGAAATTTTTTTGGACAAATAGGCTGATGCGATTTATACCAGATATCATAATCTGCACGGTCCTTCCAAAGATCCCGAGCAGTTGTTACACATTCATGACAGTATTTGCTCATGATTTCATAGTCGACAACAAGTCCTTTCAGTATATCAATAATAATTCCAATACCGTATAATGATGAATGGCCTTGCTTTTGCCTTGTACCATCGTGTGACACACATATGTCCATTATAACTTCGGAATCAAGATATGTATCAGCTTCTATATATTTTTCTCTAATCGCTGCATGAGATACTGTCAGAATCTGACTTTTGTTTTCCGCATTCATTGCACAGAGGTTATCGAATCATCTAGCAAAGGTTTTATTGTCCATTACTGGAAATCCCAAAACCATACAAAATTTTTCTACAGCTGCATGACTTTTCCGAATACTACAAATTGCTTTGACAAATTTGTTATTAATGTCAAATCTTTTCGAAAAAGGTACGCATGAATTGTTGGTGTAAGCTGACCTATGCACATAATTACATTGTCTATACTTCAAAATTACTTTTTTTAGATAAGCCACAACTGTTACCTGTACACACATCCGAAGTTTGTAAACCACATTCTGAACAAGGCACATTACAAAGTAATGAAGATAGCACAATCTTTTCAATTAAAATATTTCTATCAGATTTAGTAGAATGACATGGAGATTCAGCAAAAAATCTGTACTGCTGTATACATTATGTGTTTTACTTTTTTATACCCCTTTGCAATGTTAGCTGCAGCTGCTGATTTTCGCTTTGAAGATCTGCCTTTAGGCTTCGATAGCGAGAACGTATTAAATCCATCGCTATTATAGCCCAAACAATATACGTTAATCACTCTCAGTGTGAATAAAAACAATAGAAATTATGAAATAAATCACTAAGTTATATAAACACTTCAATACAATTTAAAAGAACTTAGCAGAATGAACGAAAGCAGTGGAGATACCAAATGACACAAACGTGTTCAAACGGCATATTGCCACTCAATCAGACCTAAAGACAAAGCGAAAATTAAATTTTCTAGGGGATTTAAACTCAGGAGTTCAGTATTAACATCTGTCAGCTGACTAACATTTCCATTGTTTACATTTGCAAAAATACTTATAACTCGGCTAATAATGATCGGATCAATACATTTTTTTTAAATTTAAAGCTGATGAGTTGTAGAATCATTTTCTAAACGAAAACAAAGAATCGTTTTGGGGACAAATTTTAGTAAATCTGAAGGTCCATTGTCGCCTTAAATATCCTTTCATGGCTTTTACACTCATACATTGACATTAAAGATCACAAAAAACATTTTTTCTCAAATTGATAATTTAGGGGGCTAGAAATTTAAGGTCCACATGTGTGGACCTCAGGTCTCAACGGAGTACAACATCGGAAAATTTCCAAATGATTACAGTACTCAAAATTGGTTAAAAATGACTTAACATTCAAACGCTAAGTGTTTAAATGCAACGATAACTGTTTTAATGAATATTAATAACAATTTACAAAAAGAATAATTGAAATTTTTTTGACGAATTTTAAAATTTACATTTTTTAAACATTTTTTGTGTAGAATGATTCTTTTCAAAGCAATTATTCCTTACTACAGAGAAATGCATGCTATATTTTATGCATACTACTCTAGTTCTTGAGTAGCATCTTGATAATCGGCATTTGGAAGCATATTTATCATCCATATATCTTCGCAAATGTCCTACTCCATATATGCGCACTTCCTTAGTTGGTAGGTTCACTACAGCTTTGTGTTTCACTCGCATGTTTTCATCATCATTTATCGTACACAAATAGTTTCTCGTCTGTTTTTTGGTTTTGTTCCCTTCGAATTTCAGGAGACCAAAGGCAACTGTCATACGGTATTCCAATAGTGACATGTGTGACTTTGACTGTTCCTATTTTATTGCATTGTACTGTTCCTGTAAAAAATATATTACTTTGGAGGTGATATTTTGCACATGCTATTTCCGTAAAATATCTATCTGTACATATAACGTGATTTGAGTTCTTAGGAATACTTTCAGCAGGGCGTTTCACAATACCACCACCTAAACCCTAAGTCTTTAAATCTCCTGGGTGAACAACATCCTTCTCCATCATAAATGGCAAAATCCAAGACCAAACCCTCTCTGGCTGACTGAACAAAAAAGTAAAAGAAACTCCTAATAATAAAATACTCCATATAAACATTCTAATTAGATTTAAATTTTTAGTATCATGCAAGATAATGCAATAATTGCAACTTAAAAACTGTCACCTTCTATGGATGAAGGAAAAAAAAAGCCCTAGTATATTATCTTGTTAAATAAAAAATTACATTCTCATAATTATCTCAAAAATAAATTAAATAGGAGATATATTGGTAAAGAAATAATAGTAAATTATGATATAATTATGAAATCTACTATTATTAATAAATAGGTTTAATTATTTCTATGATCACAAAAGATTATTCGATGAATGAAACATAGAAACTGAAAATTTCTAATCAGAGAGGAAAAAAAATCTCTATAATTCTTGTTAAATATGAAAAAATATGCATTTGAAAACTCATAATTGTTCCACAGATATATTAAAGTTATATGAAATACATAAAAATAACAATGGTAAATTATGGTAAAATTAATAGACTTCACTATTATTGCTTTTTTACTCCATTGAGAACTGAGGTCCATATGTGTGGAGCTGTACATAAATCACTGCACTGTTCGTAAATATCCCACAATTGAAAGTTTAATGGCTTTAAATAAGTTAATAATCTATAATGCAACAATTTTATTTCGGAAAGTGTCTATTTATTTTTATTATTTATGAAAAGTATTTTCTTTTTCGGCCACGCTGTCTTGTAGCCATTTTGCAAAATCGCATGAAACAACAATTCATCTAATGTGTAAATCCAGTTTGGAGCTGCCATTTATTGGTATCGTTTTAAAGCAAAAACATTAATCTTTTCAGAAATGTAATAAAAATCTCAAATTAAACGGTGTATATTTTATGAGGCAAAGAAGTGAGGTCCACGTATGTGGACCTCAGGACTAAAGAGGGTAAAGGACCGAAGTCACGCAGTCGAGGAAAGCTTCATTGTTATAATGTAGGGGCACCATTTGAACGAATAGCTCTCGCCATTCAAGGTCCTTTTCCATGGACTACTGATGACAACAGATACATCCTTGTTGTCATAGCCAACTTCACGAAGTGGCCTCAGGCTTATCCAATCGCCAATCAAGAATCGTCGACAGTAGCAGAGACACTAGTTCAAAATTGGATATCAAGATACGGACCCAACTTGAGATTCATTCCAATCTACGAACGAATTCCCCCTCTACTGTCTTTAAGGAACTGTGTCAGCTACTTGGAATGAACAAAATCAAAAGAGCTCCTCTGCACCTACAATCGGACGTCATGGATGAGAGGTGTAATCGAAACATCCCGAATAACCTCTGACTTCGGGTTTCAAGAAACCAAGAAGATTGGGACGAAAGTTTTGTCAGTTTCTACTTGCTTATCGCAGTGTTGTCCACGAAACTACTGACTATACACCATCCGAGAAGCTTTTCGGTCGTGACCTCCGTCTTCTATGTCATCTCCTGTTCGGACGCCTTCCAGACACGCCTTCATCGCCTGAAGAGTACATCAGTGAGCTCGATGCCCGTTTTGAAGACGTCCATAAGTTTACCCGTGAGCGGATCAACATAACGACGAAGAAGATGAAGATCCGGTAAGGTACGAAAGCAACAAGACATTAATTCTATGAAGGTGACAAGGTATGGTTCTGGAACCCGATTCAAGTTACAGTCGTCTTGGGGGGGGGGAGGGGGGGTCCGTATACAGGTTTAAAAAGACTGAATGACGTCGTGGTTCGTATAAGAAAATCGTCTATATCTAAGACTAGAATAATGCATTATGATAGGCTTGCTCCTTAGTATGGCCATAGTTAATAGATTAAAGAAATATACAGACTATAGTCATTGTATTTTGTATATAACATTTTATTTAGTGTAAATAATCCTTAAGTAAGTTTTGTTTTCTGAATGTTGTTTAAAGTAATTAGATGTTCCTTGTACGTATTTATTAGTTTTATGAAGTAGGTATTTTTCTGTATGCGTGTTAATTTTGTATAAATTTTAGTTGTGATTTTATAGTTCAGTTTTCTATTATGTATTGTAAGTAAGGCTTCCTGCCCAAGAGCTGTACTGCCCGAGAAGTGCAGTCCTTGAGGTGGGAGAAATATTACGAATTTTACGAGTCTATGGTAATCTCACCAAATATAAGAGTTATCACTAAATTGGCGATGGATTTGGGGACATATTTTGATCCCCAAATTTAGCGATATATCGCCAAATTTGGCAATATGGCGCAAAATAGTCGCAAACATTCCAGGCCTTTCTGGAATGTTCAAATTATTTCTAGCTGGCCGGCCGATAAGGGGTGCATTGGAAGTCTTTAAATATACCTGAGATTCACATTGCAACTCAGTGTTCTTTTCTGCTGAGAATTGAATGTATTGTAAATGCGTTAGGCGTGTATTGTATGAAAGACTCTATTATCCTGACTTGTGTTTTTAGAGTTTTCGACTGTTTACAAGATAGTTGTTGTGTGCTTTCTGATGAATTTGTGTATACGGCTGAAGAATTTACAGAATGATAAATTATATTTGGTGTGCACTTTGTGAAGAGCATTTATTCAATCATATCAAACCCAGGAAAAAAGAACAATATATATATGTATATATATATATATATATATATATATATATATATATATATATATATATATATATATATATATATAATTAACGTATTACCATTTTATTAACATATACTCTGAACATAATCATATTTCATTTGGCAGTCGGTGGTCCGGTGGCTTGGAATTATCTAGAATCTTACCAGTAATTTCAGGCATCTCACTCCAATAGACAATGATGACAAATTCAGTATCATCCAATAATATTTATTAGATTCTTTCAAAACTCTCAGCTCCATTAATACGATGAAATACGTCCCATCCCTTTTTACAATCTGTGCGCCTAACGACACACGTGAGCACCCTTCTTAACTCACCATGACACTGAAAATCTTCTTTGTTCTATTAACGCGCTACCGACGCTCATTAATTATGCGTGATGTCATATCGAATGTGTTCTTTCTGCTGACCGATGCACTTTCTTAGCTGCAACTCTTCAAGGCTAAATCCGTCTACTAAAAATTCGCCCATGTGGTTCTGAGGTTCTTCGGAGATTGAATCAAGTCGAACCTTACGCGCTATTTTCACTGCAATACATTACGCCGCTGATTTGAATTCCCAGATTTTAATTGTCACCCCCCCCCCCATATTTTTAGCCTCACACACACACACACACACATATATATATATATATATATACATATTGTTTGTTTGTGTGTGTGTTTTCCCTTACGAATCTAGTAATCGATTTTTAACTAACATCCCGACTAGCTAGACATTTGAAACTTTTAGAATAGCTCAGAATACGATGACAATGCATTGTTTTAATACTTTTAGCCATCTTTAAGCAGATTTGAATGCATTTGCAATTGATTTTCTTTCGTATACTAATGCAGACATCTCTCGGCCGGGACGGGAACAAAAAGGTAAATGTAAGTTAACTTCCAATTAACTTCACTTTCTTTCAAGTTGATGGGATAATTCATCAAAAAAAAATTTAAAAAGTATTTATTAATACATAGAATTATCAAGTTTATATGATTCAACAAAAAATTTTAAAATATGGTATTTAAAAGTTCTTTTTATCTTGTAATAATTTTATTAATTTGTTTATGATAATTTTTAATAGTAATAATTCAATTGATTCAATAACAATAAATAATACAATGACTTAACATTAATAATAATTTTAAATGTTAAATCGATGGTAAAAGTTACAAATCTTTCAATTCACATCATTTTACCCTAACTCATTCTTGAACCAATCTTTTTATTTACTAGTCTGATAAAACATTGAAAATAATGATTATCAAAAGTATAGCTAGTGTTATTTTAAACTTCAATTTTTAGGAACCGTCCGGTAGAGTTATGACATGTCACGAAGACAAGACAGATTTTCTCTGCTTTCCCAGAGGCAACGATGACACACCTATTAAGCGGTGTCAACCCGGATATCGTCAGATTTGTTTAGATGGGGAAGGACTTCTCCAGAGTTGCATAGAACCTGAATCCCCAGACGTAATTAGCCAAGCCACGAGCCAGACAGAAAATGAATTCAGCGACGAAAATATATGGACGGAATCGTTTTCAGGCATGACTCCGGACGTTCCTACGAATTCAACGCAGGAGTTTAGAGATCTCTGTAAGCCTGATGAAGACCGTCAGAATATAGTGGAATGCGCGGATTGGTCAACAGATCCAAAAGTTTGCTGGAGTGCAAAATACGGTGAAATAAACAGCTGCGATAAATTTGAAGAGAGAGATTTTCCAGTTCCTATATGTATCGAAGTAAGTTTATAAATCTTTTAATTACATTTTTTAATGAAACTTATATATATATATATATATATATATATATATATATATATATATATATATAAACTGAGTTAAATAAACTGTGTTCTTGGAAGTGTTCACCATGAAGAAATACAGTTAAGATGTACGATGTGGGTGAATTTCCGATTCAAGGCCTAAATAGTTGTACTTTCATTGATTTGTTTATGCCAATTTTTGATAGTATTTATTCAATTGGTTCAATATTAATAAATTATAGAAAGACTTGACATTAATAACAATTTTAAATGTTAAAACGATAGTAATAATTATACAGCTTTCAATTAACCTCTTTTTATACTAACTCACTCATGAACCAATCCTTTTATTTACTCGTCTTATAAAACATTGAAAATACTGATTGTCAGAAGTATAGCTAGCCTTATTTTAAACTCAAATTTTTAGGAACCGTCTGGTAGAGTTATGACATGTCATGAAGACAAGACAGCTTTTCTCTGTTTTCCCAGAGGCAACGATAACAGACCTATAAAGCGGTGTCAACCCGGATATCGTCAGATTTGTTTAGATGGGGAAGGACTTCTCCAGAGTTGCATAGAACCTGAATCCCCAAATGTAATTAGCCAAGGCACGAGCCAGACAGAAAAGGAATTCAGCGACGAAAATATATGGAAGGAATCGTTTTTAGGTAGGACTCCGGACGTTCCTACGAATTCAACGCAGGAGGTTAGACATCTGTGTAAGCCCGATGAGGACCTTCAGAATTTAGTGGAATGCGCGGATTTGACGACAGATCCAAAAGTTTGCTGGAGTGCAAAATACGGTGAAATAGACAGCTGCGAGAAATTTGACGACACAGATTTTCCAGTTCCTATATGTATCGAAGTAAGTATATAAATCTTTAATTATATATATATATATATATATATATATATATATATATATATATATATATATATATGTATATATATAACTAAAATATTTAAAGCATGTGTTGCACCAAAACCAATACATTATAAATATAGGCATTAATATGTATATTGTCAATATGCGCTAAGCTGCAATTATTAGACAATACTATATAAGATATAATTAAAACAATAATGATACACCAAGATAAGTTAAAAAAGGATAGTGAATTTTTGAAGCAAAAAGGAAATTTTTGAAACAAAAACGGAAATTGATGTATTTAAAAAGACGTGAGGGGGATTAAGACCCCTCTATCCTGGTTAAAAGATCTTTTTACATAGCTAAAACTTTCCCAGCATTCGTCATACATCAATTAGAAAATTTAAAACATTTCAAAAAGGTTTAAGACAAGAAATAGAAAAAGTGAGACATAAAAGCAGAAGTTATATACTATAATAAAATAAAGTGACATAATGTCATAATAAGATGATCTCTAAAAACTACCTTACTAAAAACAGTAATTAAAAATATAAGAAAAAGCACTGAAAAAGCCACACTACAATGAAAAATTACACTACCATCAAAAACACCACACTTTATAAACTATTTCAAATAATACCATTAAAACTTTAAAATTCAAAACAGCAGGCAAAAAAAAAAAACAAAAAAAAAACACTATACCTCCAAGTCAAAGTGCCCAAGGACATCCACCCGTCCGAAATAACGCCGCAGAATATCCACCAGAAATCCAGCCGGATACTCCGCCTGTACAGCCAGTTCAATGAAGTTTTTAACTCTATTATTCATCTCAATCCTAGATTCACACAGTCTATCACAACGAATTATGTAGTTGTTGACTATATTACGCTTTACATTTGAATGTAAGGCCGTATTCCAATTGGATAGACGGTTTATTTTAAAGTCGTATAAATCTCTTTTATCGAATATGCAAAAAGATAGTGTTCCATTAGACAAAGTGATGGTTACATCCAAAAAGTTTATTTCATTATTGGAGTTTTGTTCGGTCTTAGTGAGTTTTATATTAGCTGGATAAAAAGTAGGAACAAAGTTACAGTTAACCTCCTGAGCAATGAAAATGTCGTCTACGTATCTAAAGAAAGCTATTTTTGGTAAAATTGATGATTTAGATTCAAAATAATATAAATATAAATCTGCCAAATAGGACGATGATCCACCCCCCATTGGCAGTCCAAATGTCTGAATATAATATGTAGTACCATTAAATAAATAATTTTCAAACAATATGATTCAAAGAGTATTTTTAAAAAGAGTAAAAGTAATATATTCTTGTAAATCAAACCTGTGAAAAAACTCAATTAGAATTGAAAATAGAAAAGTAGTGTCTATATTATTGAATAGGTCTACTACGTCAAAAGATTCTATTTTTTCTATATCGTTTAAATTTTTGATTTTTGATATTAATTGTAAGCTTGGGAAATTTCCCAGATTCCACAAAAAACATATTACCTTTCGACCAGTAACTGTTGGATTCGGTACCTACATAACTTATGCTAATAAATTGATAATACCAGTTTTAAAAAATCTTTTCATTAAAATAAAAAAATTGGGATCCATTATAATCACTAATAGCTTACAATTAATATCAAAAATCAAAAATTTAAACGATATAGAAAAAATAGAATCTTTTGACGTAGTAGACCTATTCAATAATATAGACACTACTTTTCTATTTTCAATTCTAATTGAGTTTTTTCACAGGTTTGATTTACAAGAATATATTACTTTTACTCTTTTTAAAAATACTCTTTGAATCATATTGTTTGAAAATTATTTATTTAATGGTACTACATATTATATTCAGACATTTGGACTGCCAATGGGGGGTGGATCATCGTCCTATTTGGCAGATTTATATTTATATTATTTTGAATCTAAATCATCAATTTTACCAAAAATAGCTTTCTTTAGATACGTAGACGACATTTTCATTGCTCAGGAGGTTAACTGTAACTTTGTTCCTACTTTTTATCCAGCTAATATAAAACTCACTAAGACCGAACAAAACTCCAATAATGAAATAAACTTTTGGATGTAACCATCACTTTGTCTAATGGAACACTATCTTTTTGCATATTCGATAAAAGAGATTTATACGACTTTAAAATAAACCGTCTATCCAATTGGAATACGGCCTTACATTCAAATGTAAAGCGTAATATAGTCAACAACTACATAATTCGTTGTGATAGACTGTGTGAATCTAGGATTGAGATGAATAATAGAGTTAAAAACTTCATTGAACTGGCTGTACAGGCGGAGTATCCGGCTGGCTTTCTGGTGGATATTCTGCGGCGTTATTTCGGACGCGTGGATGTCCTTGGGCACTTTGACTTGGAGGTATAGTTTTTTTTTTTTTTTTTTTTTTTTTGGCCTGCTGTTTTGTGTTTTAAAGTTTTAATGGTATTATTTGAAATAGTTTATAAAGTGTGGTGTTTTTGATGGTAGTGTAATTTTTCATTGTAGTGTGGCTTTTTCAGTGCTTTTTCTTATATTTTTAATTACTGTTTTTAGTAAGGTAGTTTTTAGAGATCATCTTATTATGACATTATGTCACTTTATTTTATTATAGTATATAACTTCTGCTTTTATGTCTCACTTTTTCTATTTCTTGTCTTAAACCTTTTTGAAATGTTTTAAATTTTCTAATTGATGTATGACGAATGCTGGGAAAGTTTTAGCTATGTAAAAAGATCTTTTAACCAGGATAGAGGGGTCTTAATCCCCCTCACGTCTTTTTAAATACATCAATTTCCGTTTTTGTTTCAAAAATTTCCTTTTTGCTTCAAAAATTCACTATCCTTTTTTAACTTATCTTGGTGTATCATTATTGTTTTAATTATATCTTATATATATATATATATATATATATATATATATATATATATATATATATATATATATATATATATATATATATATATATATATATATATATATATATATATATACGTGCGTGTGTGTGTGTGTGTGTGTGTTAGTTACCGGTAAAGTATGAAATCCGGCATTCTATAAAATGCCTAGTCATTGTATATAATGACTAAAACTAGCCGACAGTGTATGAAACGATTCATATTTCCCACATTTCCTAGGTTTCTATAGAATACCAAATGAGCAACCGGCAAAGTATGAAATACATCTCCGATTCTTTTCGAATATCAAGCGGCAAGGCACTCCACTTTTAACGCGTGCTTCAGGGTCAGAATTTGTCAGTTGCACTTTGCGGTTTGTTCGGGAGTGTCAAAATACGCAATTGTACTTACATTTGTTAAAAAACAATTAGTTTTTTACTGTGCTGCATGCAAATGGAGGAGCAAGGTGTAGTGTTGGAGAAGAAGGCATTGTCTATAGACAAAAACAACGATTCGACGATGAACTGTCCAAAATTCGGGTTAATGCTGCAAAAAACAGTTCTTTTTTAACCGAAACTACTTACCAGAAGTTAATAAATGATGTACAAAAAGGCAAAATGACTACTAAGAAGGAACCCAGAGACTATTGGTTGCTGAATCGCTAAGATGTGATGATTGTGGAAAACAAAATTAAACTAATTTATCCTGTCAAAGAAGTCGTCAGTACTACACAGTATTACGTCACGGACTCTGAGGTATTTCTCGTACTTCATGAAGCTCATTTGGCTATTGGACACGGAGGACGTGATATAATGTTGAAAGAATTTTCAACCAAATATAAAACGTTACACGCCATGATATTAAACTGTACATCCACCTTTGTGAACCTTGTCAGAAAAAAAAAAAACACAGAATGGTATTAAAAAAGGGCATTGTTGTGTAACCTATGATTTTTCTCAATTTAATTCCCGTTATCAGGTAGAGCTTATGACTTTCAGTCTCAGTCAGATAGAGAATACAAATTTATTGTGATGTACCAAGATCATCTCACAAATTTTGTGATTCTCAAGTCTCTAACGTCAAAGAGAGCTGAAGAAGTAGCGTACAACCTAGTGGACATATTCTCGTTTCTCGGAGCGCCATCTATATTACAGTCTGACAATGGTAGGTAATTTGTCAATAATGTGGTGACCAGCTTGAAGGAGTTTTGGACGGCACTGAAGATTGTCCATGGGAAGCCTCGCCATTCACAAAGCCAGGGTAGTGTCGAAAGAGCTAATCAAGATATCGAAAGTATGCTCTGTATTTGGATGCAGGACAACAAATCTGACCGTTGGAGTGAAGGACTGGGTTTAGTTCAATCTATGAGAAATAGAGCTTATCATTCTTGGATCAAAAGAACACCATATGAAGCTCTCTTTTGCTGCAAACCTAAAGTTGGGCTTACAACGTATTTTCTACCCGAAGATGTTTTAAAAGACAAATACAGAGGATCAGCTAGAAAAAGTAATAAAAAAGCATCCAAACAATGGAAAAAGGTGAAACTGATGAGATTATGTAAGAAAAAGAGCCTGTTTAAAAAAACATGGATGATATTATAGTCGATAGTGGATTAAACCAACATGATGAAGACATGCTTACCGAAGAGATTTCAGTTTCTGATACATGTTGTGTGTGTTTAATACAAACGAGTGATGCACTTGCATGCAAAAAGTGTAATAAAAAAAATCATACCTTCTGTGTCCATGCTAGTAAAGATGATGAAATGGATATTTTGTGCACCCTTTGTTTAAAAACTGAAAATGCTATTGAAGGTAAAATAAATTTTAAAATCAATCTGGAAATACAAGCCAAAAACAGGAAAATGAATTCGGAAAAAAATATTTCCACTGCTTCTTTGGGAACTACTGTGCGAGTTCCTATTCCTGACGTCGACAAGGGACAAGGTGATTCGCTCAACATATTGGGAGTTGTAATAAGTGTGACTGAGGATGGTTTTTACCGACTTGGAACTTCTGAAGGACTTTTAAAAGAAGTATATGAAAAATCACAATTCACTTTATGCCCTAAGAACTTGCTTAGAATTGAAGATATTCCTGACCACGGAATTCCTCTACGGTCAGTTGAAATTGATCACTTCAGTGGAAACGGCCATGAATTCGTCAAATGTATGTGTAGTTCCCAAAGAAGCAGTGGAAAAATTTTTTTTCCGAATTCATTTTCCTGTTTTTGGCTTGTATTTCCAGATTGACAAAGAAAAACAAAGTGTCAAAATATGAAATGTCTTTGTGTGAAAAATGTAATGAAATGTAATTCAAAATGTCATTCTAGCCTACCATTTTTCAACAAGTAGGTTAATTTAAATTTCTTATTTTTAATATGAAAATTTTGTTTCCCATAATAAGAAAGGCATAAATTTTGTTTTGTATAACTTTCATTTATCTTTACGTATTTTGAATAAATTTATTTAATGGCCCTCTCATTTTTTCAGAAAAACATTTGTATTTTTGAGGAATGCACGTCATTTATATAGTAGCCTTATCAGAACCTTTTTTCATACTTTTCTGGTAATATATATATATATATATATATATATATAAACTGAGGTAAATAAACTGCGTTCATCGAAGTGTTCACCATGAAGAAATACAGTTAAAATGTATGATGTAGGAGAAAGTCAGATTCAAAGCATAAATGTTTGTAATTTTATTGATTTGTTTATGCTAATTTTTAATGTTATTAATTCAATTGGTTCAATATTAATAAATTATACAACGACTTCATATTAATAATAATTTTAAATGTTAAAACGGTAGTAATAGTTATACAGCTTTCGGTTAACCTCTTTTTATCCAAACTCACTCTTGAACCAATCTTATTATTTACTCGTCTTATAAAACATTGAAAATACTGATTGTCAGAAGTATAGCTAGCGTTATTCTCAACTCCAATTTTTTAGGAACCATCTGGTAGAGTTATGACATGTCATGAAGAAAAAACAGCTTTTCTATGCTTTCCCAGAAGCAACGATAACACACCTATAAAGCGGTGTCAACCCGGATATCGTCAGATTTGTTTAGATAGGGAAGGACTTCTCCAGAGTTGCATTGAACCTGAATCCACAAACGTAATTAGCCAAGCCACGAGCCAGACAGAAAATGAATTCAGCGACGAAAATATATGGACGGAATCGTTTTTAGGCAGGACTCAGGACGTTCCTACGAATTCAACGCAGGAGGTCAGACATCTCTGTAAGCCCGATGAAGAACATCAGAATTTAGTGGAATGCGCGGATTCGTCGACAGATCCAAAAGTTTGCTGGAGTGCAAAATACGGTAAAATAGACACCTGCGAGAAATTTGATGAAAGCGAATTGCCAGTTCCTATATGTATCGAAGTAAGTATATAAAACTTTTAATTACATCTCTTAATAGAACATTAAATAATTTATGTATTATGTTGTCCTATACACACACTCACACACAAACATATATATATATATATATATATGCTTTATTTCCAATGGCAAGTTGTATATATATATATATATATATATATATATATATATATATATATATATATATATATATATATATATATATATATGTATATATATATGTATATATATATATATGTATATATATATATATATATATATATGTATATATATATATATATGTATATATATATATATATATATATATATATATATATATGCATATATATATATATATGTATATATATATATATATATATATATATATATATATATATATAAATATATATTATATATATATATATATATATATATATATATATATATATATATATATATATATATATATATATATATATATATATATATATATATATATTTTTAGCCCAGACAAAATAGGTTTTATGGCTGAAAAAAATATGAAAGTTTTAAAAATTGGTGGAGATGTTTGTTTGGACATACTGTTGTACATACTAAAAGTCCCCACCGATCAGACTTGAGCCTTCACCGCCATCTTTGAAAATGTATAGACTTTTTTGTTTTTTTGCAAATACTTTGAGAAATATTGATTTTATGTCAAAAATTTGAGTACAAAAATTGAAGAGCATTGAATTGTGAACAAAAACACTATTTACTTTTTTTATGAGTCTAACACTAGCAAACATAATTGACTTTGATAGGAGTGAACTATCACACCTTGTACGCAGATGCGTGGGTCATCTCCATCGCAATGGGCGAATGACCCTCGCATTTGTTCCAAAAGTCTTGCAGACTCACGTTTGTCAACTCTCTGCATATCAAAGCTGGAGAGAAAGTGGCACAACATCCAATCCATTGTTATCAGGTTGTAATGTAAGGCTTGGTGGATTCTATCTTTTTTTGTAATAGTTAGTCTTCTTTGGGTACAAAATGGCTGGAGGTGGGTTAAAATAAATACTAACTTTGTTGTACGTAACTACGTCAGTAGAAAAAATGTTGCCTGGCCATGCATACGCTAGAAAAATCCTAGCTCATTTATTTACTCAAACATCTATAGCAAAAATAATTTTTGACGACTTGGACATATCTGATTTCAAAAGGAATAATCTCCATGAGTTGTTTAGAGATTTTAAAGGCTTTTTTGTGGTTTTGCGAATAACTTGGGGAATATTAATTTTATGTAAAAAAATGTTTAATACCAAAATTAAAGAAAATTAAATTGTGTACAAAAAAATTAAATGCATTTTGTCGTACCCCTAACACGTACAAAAATATTGACTGTTAAATAGACGTTGATTATGGAGATAGCATCCAAGTCTCTTTGTAGGCATTTTCCTTTGAATTATCCCCACTCCATCATTGCGGGATTCTTTAAATACAAAAAATAGACTTTAATGTGTTTTGGTATGTTTATAATTGATCATTATTAATTTTATAAACTAATGTAATAAACTTGGGTGTATTCACTACCGTATTTTCATTGTGTTTAATATTTTAAGCTTGCCTCCTTTATAGTTGTCCTGCTTTTTTCGATACGGGATTGTTCGAGTCGTCAGTCTTGAAAACATCATCTATGGGTTAGCTACCATCACCTCATTCATTAATTCCTTTTATTGTATCGTCATGATCTACAGGACAATAACTTCAATGGGGTATGTCGTTGTGACACATCCCATTGCAGTTATTGCAGGCTGTTGTGCAGTTGATGCCTGCTTTCCGACACACGCATCTTTCTCCCCAGTTTGTCTTACAGTTGCAAAACACTATGCTTAAAACTGAATAGGGAGCCACTGCATTCATAATTGTGATGGGCACGAGGGCTTTCTCTTGACGTTTCCAACCTCACACTTCAGGATTCAACTATTGCCAAACAGCTTCTGCACTTGTTGATACAACCGAAAGGAATGTAGCCTGGCTTCCTCTTCAGTTGAGGGAAGAGACGAAATATATGGTTTTATTTTAGGGCCAAATTTTGCGAAGTATTTGTACCTAAACTTATTTAGGGACTGTTCACTGGAAAGTGCTCCATACCAGATCAGAATAAAACATTCTCCTGCTTGAGCAAAATCATTGTGCGATGAGTTATATTTATTTACTACTGTTATGTAGAGTACCATATCTTTCCTTTCGAACATTTTTTACACAAAGTTTCTTTCCTTTGTTGGATGCTGCAGAAGTAGTATCGCATCCACTGAACGCATGGAATAAAGGATACTTTGGTATGTCCCTATGTTTGTATTTTATTTGATGAATATATTTCTTCTGTGCTTTCCCATTGCGTGGTTTTACAAGGAAAATGTATCTTTTCCGTAAGAGTGAGACCTGTTAATAGAACCAAGTGGTCAATATCATCGCCGATGATTACATCGATGTTGTTATCAGATCATGCTTCATTAATTGCAGTATTCACAATGAGAATATCGGCGTCATCATTAGTATGTCCGAATCGAATCCCACTGTTTTCCAGCTGAACTGATAGAATGCTGATCAATTCGCCCTTGTTGTTTTCATTTGAAAGTACTATTCTTGCTGAACAGTAACTCGCATGTTTACATCAAAGTTTATGTCTACAGATTTTTTCACAATAGACCGTATATTTTGTTAAATTTTTTTGTACTGTTAGTGGTGTTGGATTAGCCATTAAAACGACTATACAGCAGATACCATAGTGCTTTTTATGTAGTTAACTTAGTTTGTGCAAACAGCCGAAAAAGTTAATTGTGTTCCCCATTTGACACGGTGTGGGAGAAAACCACTGTCCACAATGTTGACGCAGTTCAGTAGGTTAAGGTCTTTGTTTGGAACGTTAAAAACGTCGTACATGGTGGCTAATGTCGTTGCCTCTCGCATACATCTTCATTAAACTGAGCCAATGGAAAAGGAGTTAACTCATATTCTAAATAAAATTCTAGGTCGTTGTCGTTTTGTTTAGCAATCGCTATGCTCTGAAAAAGCAACAACAGGTTTACTACTATATTGAAACCGTTTACTTTCATCGTACAGTTGATGGTGATCATCTTTTCATAAGGTTACCATTTCAAAGTACTGAAAGAAAATGGCTGCAGTGGGGTCATTCTCTTTCAACTTCTTCAAAGTCATCCTCATTTTAATCTCATATATGATGGCTCATACATGAGTATATCCGTTTAAGGTTTCTAGCGACAGTAGTTCAGTAGCAAAATCTCTAAACAACTCCTGGAGATTATTGCTTTTAAAATCAGATATATTCATGGCGTCAAAAATTATCTTTGCTAAAGCTTTTTGGGAAAATTAAATTAGCTAGGATTTTTCTAGCGTATGCATGTCCAGGCAACATTTTTTCTACTGACGTAGATGCATACATCAAAGTATTTATTTTTACCCACCTCCAGCCATTACCCAATGCAGCCTGAGTATGACATAAAAAGATAGAATCCACAAAATCTCACAATACAATCTGATAACAATGGTTGGATGTTGCTGCTACTATGTCTAGAGCTTTTATTTGCAGACATTTGACAAACGTGAGTATGCAAGATTTTTGATGCATATGCGCCTGTCAACCCCCACCGCAATGGGGATGACCCGCCCATCCACGTCTCAGGTGTGATAGTTCGCTCCTTTCAAAGTAAATTATCTTTGCTCGTGTTGGACTTATAAAAAAATGTAAATAATGTTTTTGTTCACAGTTTAATACTCTTCAATTTTTGTATTCAAATTTTTTACATAAAATCAATATTTCTCAAGTTACTCAAAAAACACCAAAAAAGTGTACACATTTTACAAGATGGCGGCGAAAGCTCAAGTGTGATCGGTGGGGACTTTTAGTATGTTCATTAGCATGCCTAAACAAACAACTCCACCAATGTTCAAAACTTTCATATTTTTTTTAGCCATTAGTCAATATCGGGTCTATTTTGACTGCGGTAATATATATATATATATATATATATATATATATATATATATATATATATATATATATATATATATATATATATATATATATATATATATATATATATATATTTATATACAGGTGGTTATCAAAATAATGCTAACACTAAGAAACATCATAAAAACCTTTATTAATACGGTGAAGAATCACCTTTGTCGTGTAATACTACCTGATTCGAGAGTTTAACCTTTGTTGCCACTCTCTTCTTCTCTTTTGAGTAAAGAAAAAGTCAAAAATTCATTATAACATAAAGCTCTTCCATGACGTTTTCATTTTGATAAAGATAGAATTCCCGTTTGAAGAAAAAATAATAAACTGAACAAATGAGCTTCTAAAATAAAAATGGCAAAAAATCGATTTAAATTATTTTTATATCTTTTCTCTGTAAGGGCTAATAGCGAAATACATAGGGGTGATTCTCGGGCAATGTAACAGCTTCAATCCATTTACTGTTGTCACCCTTATGCGAAGGGCTTTACGTCACTGTTTAATTATCAGCTTTAATATTCAATTAAAAATCGAAATTTTAAGATTGAGATTTGAAACGAGGTTTACATGAATAAGAAAGCCTTCAGTTCCCAGATGATATAAATATTTTCTTTGTAAGATAAAAACTCGAGAAGTATCGATTTTACATCCACATATGGGACGATATTTCACGAAACACTTCGATTTATTTTTTGATAAAAATAGTAGTCTGTTTTAAAATATTTTTAAACAAATGAGGTATAGTTTGAAAGAGAAATGTCTGTAGTCTTAGATTGTAAAAAGATCAAAATTCTACGATCATTTTTTGCCGAGTATCGTAATATGAAGAAGAAAAAGTCAATATTTTCCCACAAAACATAAAATAATAGTAATAATAATACTTAATTTAAAACTTATAGCCCGACGAAGATGAGACATGGCTTACTTTTCCCCACCCCCATTTTTCTGCACCCATTGGTATCGCTCTCGACCCCATATCCCCAACGGTTTCGGAGGAGACAGCGTGACAAGCTTTTGACAGAGTCAACGGGAGTTTATATATATATATGAGATGTACCAAGTGGACATCTCATGAAATTGGAGCATACATAGTGGCCGAAATAATGAAAGTTGGATTCATGAAGAAAATAATTTATTTTACGAGAACAGCGAGATGACACGTTATTCGGATCGAGCCAGCTCGCCGTCTGCATAGCGCGGGAATCCAGAGTTAGATCAAAGAGACGTATCCAGGAACTAGCGGAGAGTGTTAGTATTGGCAAAAGCGAATCATCTCGCCAAGGGGTCAGTAAGTTTACCAAATGAGAAATAAAGTTCAGAAAGGGCGATTAAAGATTATAAATAGTATTATTATAGATTATTCCCCCCATCTAAAATTGATTGGAGCCGCAGCCGTCGACTCCAAGACACTCCAGATAGTGAGAATATGAAAATTAGTAGTTAGAATATTAGTTTGAAGCTCACTCGAAAATCACAAACTTTTATGCTAAAATAATCATTTGAAAAACATAATAGTATTGACAATGGCACAATTAAAAAAAAATAAGCAAGCAGCTGAAGTAAAATAAAAATGGAATGGTTCATTTAAATGAAAAAGCTAATAACAACAGATGTAAAGACGTTCCAAATACAAATACAAGTAAAAAACATTGTACAGGTGTCAGTCCCTGACATGTGTATCACAGTCTTTGAAAAGTTTTCAGAGTCCTGAACGGATACAGTTCAACTAGTTGTAAAAGCACAAAAGTTATTTTTATTCACAGTCTTTTGTCGTAGTATGGTTTAGTCGTTTTGGAGATTTCCTGGGTTGTAGTCGCATTTTTTAGAAAAATAATGTTCTTGGTTGTTTATTGTTGTTTCACAGTGGTTATTGCCTTTTTCTTTACACCAAACTCTTTCTATATTTTATTTTTATCATTGGTTTTTAGTTTAAACTTTTGCTCTTGATCATGCAAACAAACATATTAAAAGTTTTTTCAGCAATTAATAGGATACATTTACGAAATGCTGTCAGAATTAACTTTCAACATCAATGTCAGATGTTTGGTACCTGATGCTGCAAGAATTTGAACAAAAATACGAATTCCAACAATTGACACTAACATTCAATTATTGCGAAGCTTAAAATTCAAGACAATACAAACAGAAATTTGAGGTATGTGACCTACCGTGAGTACATTCTTGTGAGCGTTTACCAAAATGAAGGTGCTTCCAACCTGAAACTCAAGTTGAGCAAACTGCTCAAAATGAAAAGGGGCAGGCACGTTTCTTAAACATGAGAGGGAAAGGCAACTGTTCAAAGGTAACATTTGATCAGCGTTAAGAAACAGGGAGGACAATGAGTGTAAACCCCAGTATAAAAATCAGTAATATTTATTTAGTACATATTATTTTTATATAAAATGTAGTAAGCTTCAAAAAGTGAAAAAAAAATATGTGAGTTTCACTTCCACACACGGGGTCTTCAAAATTAACTAGGATGGTGATAGGAAATGAATGCTAAAAAAGAAAGATAAAGGATAGCTGAATGATTTGCACATTGGTGAATTATTCGATCATTTTTATAATTAACTTTATTTTTTTTAATTTTAATTTAATTTTTTAATTTTCTCCTGAAATATTTCGTAGTTATCATCATGTTCGACATTTATTTTGACAGTGTTCATAAAATTTTTACTTTTACAATACTAGAAAATTACAAATATAATAACTGACCTGCTTTACACCAACTTTTGGACTATAAAATACAAAACTAAATAAGAACTTTTAAGAGTAAAACACTCTGATGGTGATCTTGAAAAATAGATTATTGGAGCTTCCACGATTCCTCTGTGCAGCGTTCGGCGTACCCACAGGGAATTAATTTATTTAATTGAATATAAATTTGTTGACGATGAACGCACACATATAAAACTTGAGGCACTTCTTGGATATTTGGAGATGAATACGGGTGTATCTGGACTAGAAATTTTCTTCTTTCAAGATGGTACATTACGAGACGACAAAGGCGGGGTCAGGCGGGAACCAAATCTATAACTCGAAACTGGAAGCGATCTGGAACAATCACATCTTCAATTGCTCTGTTGCAGTCGCAATTTCTGTAGCATTTTCATGTTGTTCAATCCTGTTGAACTCATGAGATGTCCCGAATGGTCATCTCATGAAATAGGAGCATCCATCGTGGCCGAAATAATGAAAGTTGGATTCATGAAGAAAATAATTTATTTTACGAGAACAGCGACATGACACGTTACTCAGATCAAGCCAGCTCGTCGTCTGCGTAGCGCGCGAATCTAGAATTATGTCAAAGAGAGGTTGCCAGGAATTGGCGGAGAGCGTAAGTATTTGAAAAGCGAAGCATCTCGCCAAGTCGTCGGAAAGGTTACCAGATGAGAAAGAAAGTACAGAAAGGGCGATTAAAAGATATTAATAATATTATCATATCATATATATATATATATATATATATATATATATATATATATATATATATATATATATATATATATATTAAGTTTTGAAAAGATGGCAATTGTTATACAGCTTTCAATTAACCTCTTTTTATCCTAAGTCACTCTTGAACCGATCTTCATTTACTCGTCTTATAAAAGATTGAAAACACTGATTGTCAGAGTTATAGCTAGATTATTTTAAACTCTAATTTTTAGGAACCGTCCGGTAGAGTTAAAACATGTCCTGAAGACAAGACAGCTTTTCTCTGCTTTCCCAGCGGCAACGATACCATACCTATTAAGCCGTGTGAACCCGGATATCGCCAGATTTGTTTAGATGGGGAAGGACTTCTCCAGAATTGCACAGAATCTGAATCCTCAAGTGGAACTAGCCAAGGCACGAGCCAGACAGAAAAGACATTCAGCGACGAAAATATATGGAAGGGATCGTTATTAGCCAGGAATACGGACGTTCCTACGACTTCAAAGCAGGAGTTTACACATCTCTGTAGGCCCGATAAAGACCGTCAGAATTTAGTGAAATGCGCGGATTGGTCGATAGATCCAAAAGTTTGCTGGAGTGCAAAATACAGTGAAATAAACAACTGCGAGAAATTTGACGACATAGATTTGCCAGTTCCTGTGTGTATCAAAGTAAGTATATAAAACTTTTAATTACATTTTTTAATGAAGCATTAAATAATTCGTGTATTTTGTTGTCATATATAGACACACACACACACACACACACACACACACACACACACACACATATATATATATATATATATATATATATATATATATATATATAATAAATTAAATATTAGGCCCTCTATTCTAGCATTTAAATTCCCTTTCCTAAATTCAATCCCCAATAACATTAATTTATCGCTTTAAAACCCATAGCAACAGAACTTCCCATAAAGTGCATGCCTCTGCATTTCGATACGTGTATATATATGGAGAAAGGAGTGGTCGATATTCTGCTGACCCTTCAAAATATAGTCACATGTACCTCACCTCTCGCACGTAAGGTTGAAAGGTAATATCTTCGTTTCCGCGTCGTCTTCTGTAACGGACGGATATATTTCTGTCTCTATAATAAAACGATTCGGCCAGACTGCATCTAAATTTATTCATGTCAGTCTCCGTCTAGGACCAGCAGGGTAAATATGAGCTAGTTTTCCTTTTGAGATTATATTTTAAGAATCTAATGGCTATATATTACATGGAGTCGACAGGATTCGAACCTGTGCGGGGAAACCCCAATGGATTTGGATAGACTCAGCCGGAAAGGAATAACATTTAGATGCAGTCTGGCCGAATCGTTTTATTAGAGAGACAGAAGTATATCCCTTCGTTACAGATGACGACTCGGAAACGAATATACCACCTTTCAACCTCACGCACGAGAGGCGAAGTACATGTGACTATATCTTGAAGTGTCAGCAGAATATCAGGGCTCGCGATGTGAACCCACCTCTTTCTCCAGAAGTATACACGAATCGAAATGCAGAGGCATGCGCTTTATGGAAAGTTCTGTAGCTATGGGTTTTTAAGCGATAAATTAATATTACTGGGGATTGAATTTAGGAAAGGGAATTTCAATGCTAGAACGGAGGGCCTAATATTTAATTTATTACATACACACACACACACACACACACACACACACACACACACATATATATATATATATATATATATATATATATATATATATATATATATATATATATATTACGGTGGTTCGTTTTTCATCATTTTTTTAAGCACGCCAGATGGTTTTAATTGCGTTCCTATACCATGAATTAACTACTAAATGTATGTAAATTCAATATATATGCACTTATTATACATTTGTTTCATATCTTCCGGTCGCGCAACATAGTACAAAATGAGTAAAATTAGTAGTTTTTGCAAAATTTCAAAGTTTGACTGTTTAGTACATTTTAATAATACGACTTTTAGAGATGCTATAGTTTAATTTTATTAAAATAATATATTAAAAATCCAAGCATGTAAGATAAACTTTGATATTCAAGTGGAATTCGGTCGCGCAGCTTCGTCAAAAACTGCAGAGTAGCCTACCTGGACAGAGAGGCGAGGCGTACGTGACGAATGCCCGCGACGCGCTCGCAGGTAGCAGCCATTATCGTTGTCTGACAATTTTGTTGTTTGATAGTGTTTCCTTTCAGATAATTTAGAAATTTTCTAATAGTAAATATTTGGTAATTTGTTTGTTTCAATATTCAATTGTTGGTGTAGCTCTTCGCTCATTTTTTTTACATAACGACCCAGAACTCACCACGAGGAGGTGGCTGCAATTCGAGTTTGATCCACACCCTACCCAACCAACCATCCAATGTAGGGTGTGTTATTTACAATTTGTACAAATTTATTTCGATTTCTCTCTCTTTATGTTTCCTTTCTAGTCTTCATCTATCGATAAGCATCGAAATTCGGATTTGTGTGAAAAAGTTGGCATAGCTGAGCGTGACAGTAATGTGGTTCTAATATAGCTTTCTCTGGAACTGTGTCCACACACTTTACTTGAAGCTTCGGTCACTAGCTTAACGCATCTTTCAACTGCCTGTGTATGGCATGGGAAAGCATCTATACTCATAACAGGCTTGAAGTCATTTCTCACATACTGTTTTATCTCTTCGTTAGTCAATGTTCTTAACAGTGGAGGAGGAGTCAGTGTATTGGTGTTTCATTTGATAATTTCGGTATAGTCTTTAGCTTTAAAGTATAGGTTTGGTGGTTTAAAGATTCTGATAGAATCACTTTCATATATTGTTTGCTTTACCTTCATGTTACGCCTAAAGCCCAGCTCTCGGATATGCTTTCTTTCATCAGTTACCATAGCCAAAAGTAAATTTTCGGGATGGGCAAAGTAAGCATTCCGTTGTAAAACGGGATCAAGAACTTGAAGCAGGTCTTCTGGTAAGTACCTTGTAGATTCAATAGTTTTGTAAACATGTTTAGGCCCATCTGTGAATTTGTGGTTTATTTTTATGGCAAACCACATAGTCATATAACATTTGAGAATGAATGTTATAATCTCTCTCAGATTTTCAGAATGGCTTGACACACAGATGTAGAGGCGCAAAACTCGGTTTGCAGTAGTAAGCCACCTTGAATGTGACATTGGGCCTTGATCACGTACTACAAAGTCTTCTGAACAATATCCTGACATGGTGACTTCTGATATCTCAAGCAAGTACAATTGGTCCTTGCGAAGAATACGCTTATCAACTTTTGGAATCTCACAATCAATAGGATTAATATCAACAACTGGTAGTCTTTCACTATCAGGTAGGGCCTTTCCAATCGGTCCGGAATATCCTATTGGGCATGTTGTATTTCCATCTAATTGTTGGAAAAGGTGGCGGAATGGCAGTACGTTGTAATGGAGAAGACAAATACTCCATTATAGAGGTCTTCCCACATGTATCTCTATTTGTCGAATTACACCATTTCTTATGCCCGTATTAATAACAGTACCGTCACATCCAACAACTTACAATTTGTCAAGTAAAAAGCCATTTTCTGATAAATAAGACGTGATGCTTTTGGCTATGTCGGTTGCTAAGCTTGAAGAAGGACAAGTGTGTCCTATGTAAGTGGAGCCTGGCTCCTGAATTAAAGAGTGATGCTCCTCCTTATAGGTTCTGCGAAAGTGTTTTATGCCAGTTTTTTCAATTGACAATGTATTGTATTGTCGTCTATCAAAGTAAAAACCATAAATTTCTAAACTTATATCACTTTGCAAACTAGCTCTCACACAAGTTTTTTCTCTTCGGACTTTACTGTTGTCTACAACATAAGAAGTATCTGATTCATTAATCAACCCAACATCTTGCAGTACACTTGAAGCAATAGCAGCCGTAGCGCGATCCGATACGCCATATCGGTCACTAGTTACAGCAGTAGTGTTTAATGAAATCCTCACCAGCCACTGCGGCTTAGCTGAAGAAGTTGAAGACTGTG
>OU015492.1:115950138-115977638 GCA_907164885.2 Dolomedes plantarius
ATGAAATTATTATAGTTAGGTATAGTTTTAACAATTTGGGGCATTATAGTAAAATAACAACAAAAAATTAATTCCTTATTTATTTATTATTTGACTTAAAAAGTTACAATATAAAATATTTTTGTATTCACATAAGGGTAAAAACTTGCTATAAAATTAATCATTAATTATTATTTTTTTTATAAAATTATTAGATTCATAGACACCACTGTAATTTTTTATATTTCACTGTTGGTATTTTTATTTATCTAAGCACACACACACACACACACACACACACACACATATATATATATATATATATATATATATATATTAATCCAGATTTTAAAATTTTAATAAACAACTACATATTTAAATAACACTTCAAATAAAAATAATGCAGTAGAAGTATTTTTAAATAATTTTAACATTATAAAGAAATACAATAGAAAAATAATAGTATTAAATTATAAATAACTGAGATAGCAAAAAGTGCTAAAATAATTTTAAAATCCGATGGAAATTTTAAGCTAGTGGGATATTTGCAATTGTTTCTTGCTTGAAAGTAATTGAATATTTGGATCAAGCTTCGTAACGCAAAGCGTGCGTACATACATTCATGCCGTTCTATATTGTTGTAATCTATAAAATTAAGTATTGATTAATACAAGTGCTATCTTTTATGAAGGCCATTCAAGAAGATCACAGAGGCCGCATGCGGCCTTAAGGCCGCGCGTTCCCCACCTCTGTGATAGGGGTTTCTTACCTCCCAGTGTTTCTTTCCAGATTGTAAGTGATATGTGTACCAAGTTTGGTCGAAATTGCTCCAAGCGTTCCAGAGTGATGCTGGAATATACACATATACACACATACATACATACATAATTTTTTATATATACTAGCCGCTGCGCGACCAGCATGGTTGCTTTTAGTTTTATATTTTCTTTTGCAAAACAAACTCAAATGAAAGTAGAATATTTAAGGAATGTTACCATTACCTGTCATCATAAATATATGTTGTTTAGGGGTATTCTACGTTGGATAGGTACGTTGGATAGGGCTCATTCTAAAACATCGTGATTAAAAAATGTGAATTTCCATTACTTCAGAACTGAGTTAAAGATAAGACTGAGAAACCCAACCCCAATGATTTTATAAATTACTTCCCTCTCTGTATGTACTACTTTTCAAAATTAAGGTATCTACACTTTTTCATTACATCAAATAAGAAATTGTTGGGAAAAATATTTTCACTTAAAAAAAAAAATGGAGTAAAAATTCAGCAAGTACTAAAATATAGCGCTGGTTACATCACACTCTGTATGTACTATTGTAAAAATTCTGAGAGAACTGAAAAAAGTGTAGAAAATTAACTATTACTGGCTATCAGTTGCTATGCCTGCGACGGTTACGCCTAACCTCGCTTGATTTATGCTCTCTCTTAATGAATTACACTGCTGGCCACCCAAATTGCAACACCAAGAAAGACAAGAGATATCACAACAAAATTTATTTTGTAGATAACATGTTGATTAAGTATCAAATGATTAAATTTATAGACTTCTGTGAAGTGTGGTTCCTGCCAAAATCAGTAGCCAGAGTAGCCGCCATTCTTGGAGATCACCGCTGCCACACGCCTCGGCATTGATTCAAAGAGACTTTGGATGAGTTCTTGGGGTACAGCAGACCAAGCAGCTTCCACACGTTGCCAAAGTTGATCTGCTGTGACAGCTGGGGATGGAATCTGGGTCAATCGTAGAGCAACCATGGACCACATGTTTTCTATCGGCGAAAGATCCGGAGAGCGAGGCGGCCAGGGAAGCAATTCAATCTGGCGATTGACGAAGAACCGTTGGACAATGCGTGCCACGTGTGGTCGCGCATTATCCTGTTGAAATATGGCTGTGGGCAAGCCCTGAATGTAAGGAAGGACAACTGGCTCCAACACCTCGGAGATGTAGCGCTGGCTGTTTAAAGTACCGGCAATGCGTACTAGAGGTGTGCGAGAGTGATATCCAATACCGCCCCATACCGTAATACCCGGTGCAGGACCAGTGTGGCGGTGCATAACGCAGCTGTTCAGCATCCTCTCATCACGGTGTCTCCAGACCCGAATGCGACCATCGTGGTGTTGCAGACAGAAGCGTGACTCGTCAGTAAAGACAATTTCATTCCATTCTGCCGTCCACATCCTTCTGTCATCGCACCATTGGCGGCGGAGACGTCTGTGGTTCTGCGTCAAGGGTAGACAAAGCAATGGACGTCTTGCGGACAGACCACTCTGCTGTAAACGGCGTCGAATGGTACGCGCAGACACTCGATGATGCGTTACAGACTGCATGTGCTGTGCTATGGTTCGTGATGTGACTGAGCGATCCGTCATTGCCATGCGCACAATTTGCCTGTCATCACGTGAAGTGTTGCGCTGAGGTGGATGCGATCGAACACGCCGGTCCGTCGTACCCTCCTGCATCCAACGATCACATATCCGCATTACAGTTGTTTGGTTTCGTCCAACACGACTACCGATTTCCCTGAAAGATAATCCACAATCTCGGTAGGCCACTATCCTTCCTCTGTCGAACTCGGATACTTGATCAAAAGATGATCGCTGTTTTCGACGAGGCATAATTGATCGTTTTTTTTTAAACCACAAGAAAAACACAATTGCCGAACTTGAAATCGTCGAAATTTCCAAGGCTTAAATAGCGCTTTGAAGTGGCGCCACAGGCGCGCGTGATGTGCGTCTGCGCTGAAATTCTAATCATTTGCATATCTCACCTCCGCTAATGGATGTTGTAAATTTCATGTTATTTGCATGTTTCCTTCAGGGTGTTGAATTTACAGTGGCCAGCAGTGTATTTCTTCTTCACTTTGTTTCTTGAGACTGTTCCCAATTTTCACTTGATCGTGCAGCTTGCATTCCAGCATTCCTGATTTCAGTGCGTAAATACATGTTGACATGCGGTTGCAAATTGAGAATTTCCCGCTAATGTTTACATCTGGTAGTTGCACCCGTTGCCATTCGGTGTGTAGAAATATCGTCGATTTTTGTTCCCCATATCTACGCGTTTTATATATATAGATACTCGTAGATATATATACAGGGTGTCTCAATTAAACGTTTCAAAACTTCTACGAGGGGTAGGGAGCATCCTGACAACTAGAAATCATCTAGCAATGTGGGGTCTGAAATGTTCTCCTGAATCGGTGATGTACACCAAAACAGCATAAAGAAAGAGACCGTAAACGAAATATTTTAATATTAAATGCACAAAAACAAAATGTGCATTCCCCCTATAATATGCCTAATTCATATACCCTATAAATAAAAATTAAGAGATGATAGGTCTGATGACCAAGCAGGCCCACGTCCGAAAACACCAAGTCTCATCCACTGTTGGGCAAATCTGACGTCTAGGTAGTTACGAACATTACGGCTGAAATGGGAAGGGGCTCCATCGTGTTGGATTCAAATTGTGTGTTGCGTCGATACAGAAATCTGTTCGTCATACAAAAGTTGTGGCGATACTTGCTGCAGAAAGATTAAGTTGTTACTTCCAGTTAGACGACTCGGCAACAGTTAAGGTCTGACGAGGTGATCCCCTACAATATCGGCAGAAAAATTAACCGAAAACCGACTCAATGCTACATGAAGTCGCATTGCATGCGGGTTCTCTTCCGCCCAGAAGTGGGAGTTATACGTGTTGAACATTCCTTCCATTTTGAAGGATGCCTCATCAGAATAAATCACATTAGCAATGCAATGGGGATTTGTAGCACACTTTTCAAAGTACCAGTGTGAGAAAGCAATACGAGGTGCATAATCATCCGGTTGCAGTGCCTCGGCACGCTACACGTTATACGGATGTATGTCGTCTTCTCGGAGAACCGTCCAGACGCTGGAACGGGAAACCCCGAGTGAGCTACACTTCGCGTACTCATACTGGGAGTCTCCCGTACCTGCTATAGCATATTGTCTTCGATGGCCGGAGTCCATGCTGCTCTTACCAATTCCCTGGCAGATGTTTGAAATGAACCTGTCTCAGCTAACCTCTAGTGAAGGCTTTCAAATAAATTATGGTTGGGAATACGCCTCGTCGGATATCGTTCCACGTACAAGCGCTGTGGGGATGGCCGACTTCATTCTGCAGCCCTGTGCATCAAATGCATGTCGGCTAACTCTGCGTTCGTATAATTAGCCATCCTACAAACTCCGAGTCCTTGTGCGAAATGACGATTCCCTGCACGAACGCACGGAACTTTCGTACAACGCCATCTACCGCATCGGAAAAGCATTTCAAACCCCGCATTGCTATATGATTTAGAGTCGTCAGGTTACACCCTACCCCTCGTAGAACTTCTGAAACGTTTAACTGATACATCCAGACAACCTGTATAAATATATGTATATGTATATATATATATATATATATATATATATATATATATGTGTGTGTGTAAAATATTAGTCTGTTTTAAAATATTTTTAAACAAATAAGGTCTAGTTTGAAAGAGAAATGTTTGTAGTCTTAGACTGTAAAAAGATAAAAAATCTACGATAATTTTTGGGCGAGTTAAAGAAGGCTTACTTTGGTTCCCCCCATTTTTTTGCAACCGTTGGTATCGGTCTCGACCCCATACCCTCAGCGGTTTCGGAGAAGATAGCGTGACAAGCTTTAGACAGCGGCGGAGGGGATTTTTTATAGAGAATACTAGGGATTTTGCCCCTAGGCTCGCCACGCTCTCTTTTCGTACGGGGCCTTCGGAAACTAATAAGGTTTACTCGTAAAAAAATTTTTGTTAGTGCATTGTGATATTATCTTGACCGACTACGTCAAAAACATCGATTTTCCACAATTGGTCGAGATTTTTTTAAATTTGTGTTTCTTGACTTTGCTCTTTCCAAAACTGTTTTTATTTTTTCTATACGTGATTTAGAATAAATTTTATAGACATTATAAAACATATACACTGCTTGCCACCCAAATTGCAACACCAAGAAAGACAAGAGATATCACAACAAAATTTATTTTGTAGATAACATGTTAACCAAGTATCAAATGATTAAAATTATAGACTTCTGTAAAGTGTGGCTCCTGCCAAAATCAGTAGCCAGAGTAGCCGCTATTGTTGGAGATCACCGCTGCCACACCCCTCGGCATTGATTCAAAGAGACTTTGGATGAGTTCTTGGGGTACAGCAGACCAAGCAGCTTCCACACGTTGCCAAAGTTGATCTGCTGTGGCAGCTGGGGATGGAATCTGGGTCAATCGTAGAGCAACCATGGACCACATGTTTTCTATCGGCGAAAGATCCGGAGAGCGAGGCGGCCAGGGAAGCAGTTCAATCTGGCGAATGACGAAGAACCGTTGAACAATGCGTGCCACGTGTGGTCGCGCATTATCCTGTTGAAATATGGCTGTGGGCAAGCCCTGAAGGTAAGGAAGGACAACTGGCTCCAACACCTCGGATATGTAGCGCTGGCTGTTTAAAGTACCCGCAATGCGTACTAGAGGTGTGCGAGAGTGATATCCAATACCGCCCCATACCATAATACCCGGTGCAGGATCAGTGTGGCGGTGCATAACTCAGCTGTTCAGCATCCGCTCTTCACGGTGTCTCCATACTCGAATGCGACCATCGTGGTGTTGCAGACAGAAGCGTGACTCGTCAGTAAAGACAATTTCATTCTATTCTGCCGTCCACATCTTTCTGTCATCGCACCATTGGCGGCGGAGACGTCTGTGGTTCTGCGTCAAGGGTAGACAAAGCAATGGACGTCTTGCGGACAGACCACTCTGCTGTAAACGGCGTCGAATGGTACGCGCAGACACTGGATGAAGCGTTACAGACTGTATGTGCTGTGCTATGGTTCGTGATGTGACTGAGCGATCCGGCACTGCCATGCGCACAATTTGCCTGTCATCACGTGAAGTGGTGCGCTGAGGTGGATGCGATCGAACACGCCGGTCCGTCGTACCCTCCTGCATCCAACGATGACATATCCGCATTACAGTTGTTTGGTTTCGTCCAACACTACTACCGATTTCCCTGAAAGATAATCCACAATCTCGGTAGGCCACTATCCTTCCTCTGTCGAACTCCGATACTTGATCAAAAGATGATCGCTGTTTTTGACGAGGCATAATTAATCGTTTTTTTGAAAAAACCACAAGAAAAACACAATTGCCGAACTTGAAATCGTCAAAATCTCCAAGCCTTAAATAGCGCTTTGAAGTGGCGCCACAGGCGCGCGTGATGTGCGTCTCCGCTGAAATTCTAATCATTTGCATATCTCACCTCCGCTAATGCATGTTGTAAATTTCATGTTATTTGCATGTTTCCTTCAGGGTGTTGCATTTACAGTGGCCAGCAGTGTAGTTTAATTCAAAATCAAACCGGAAGTAGAACTTCGAATCTGGAAGTTGTCCTAAAATTGCACTAATTTGCTCATTTTCAGCACTTAAATTTAGTTTTTTTCTAATTTGAAGTTTCAATAATGTTTTTGCAACAACCTTAATCCTTTTGGGCAGTTATATTATTAGTTTATTTTTTAAAACCTTTCAACAATTCAATTCTCTTGGTTGCTTGTTTACATCGTCACGCTGATATTTCTTTGCCTTTGCTTTTACTTGTTTTAATCTTTGTTTAGCTGTAGTAAATTAATTAATTAGTAATATATAAATCAATAAATAAATTAAATAATATAAAGATATGTATTATAAATATAATATAAATTTCAAAAGTTTCTTAAAGTCAGGTAACTTTCAAGAACAGCAAAACAATGTTTGAGAGTTTAACCTTTGTTGCCACACTCTTCTTCTCTTTAGAGTTAAAAAAAAATAAGAAATGAGTACAAAAATAACGCTCGCGCATGAAGCATTTATTTTGATAAATATACATTTCTCTTTTGAAAAAAAAATAATAAACTAAACAAATGGACTTCTAAAATGAAAATGGCAACAGACAACGTTTGTTAACAATCGGAATTTTAGTTTTGGTATGATTAATTTACTAATTATTGACCGATTTTAAATACTTTAGGCTTTTTGAGACCGCCTGAGGGTGGGTAAGGAGAAATTAGAATTTGAATTTAGTTTCTTTTAAATTATTTTTACATGTTTCCTCTGTTAGGGCTAATAGCGAGATACGTAGGGGTGATTCTCAGGCAATGTAACAGCTTCCATACATTTACTGTTGACACCCTTATGCGAAGGGCTTTTCATCACTGTTGAATTATCACGTTTAAAATTCAATTTAAAATCAATTAAATTTAAGACAGAGACTTTAAATGAGGTTTATATCAATAAGAATACTTCCAGCTTCCAGATGATGTAAATATTTTCTTTGTAAGATAAAAACTCGAAGGGAATCGATATTACATCCACATATGGGACGATATTTTTTGAAACACTGTGTTTAAGTTTTTTATGAAAATATTATTCTGCTTTAAAATATTTTTAAACAAATGAGGTCTAATTTGAAAGAGATATATCTGTAGTCTTAGACTGTAAAAAGATCAAAATTCTGCTATCTTATTTTGGCGGGTTATCGTAATCTGAAGATGAAAAAGTCAATATTTTCCCACAAAACATAAAAAAACCTTAAAACCCGTCGAAGATGAGACATGTCTTACTTTGGTCCCCCTATTTTTTGCATCCAGTGGTATCGCTCTCGACACCATAGCCCCAGCGTTTTCAGAGGAGATAGCTTGACAAGTTTTTCACAGCGGTGGCGGCGGCAGCATTCTAACTCCCGCTTCTTTTTAGAATAGATATATATATATATATATATATAATATATATATATATATATATATATATATATATATATATATATATATATATATATATATATATATATATATATATATATATGTATATATATATATATATAAATATATATATATAAATATATATATATAAATAAAATATATATATATATATATATATATACACACATGGACAAAACAATTAGCGCACCAAGAAGGAGTCGTCAAAATGAAACGAAATTTTACATACGTAATGTCTACTTTGATATAAGTAAATGATAAGAAAATCAAAGAAAAAGGATAATTTATTTCAGACAAAAAGGCAAAAGAACGGAGGAGTTAATACTCAGTTGGACCCCTCTTGCGCGAATGCACGATGCGATACGATCGGGCATTGAGTCATACAAGTTCTGTATGATGTCTTGAGACATTTCGTTCCATATTTGCTGTAACCTTGCCTCTAGTTCGTTCAAACTCGTGGGACGCCCAACTCGTCGTCCCAAATGATCCCAGATATGCTCGATTGGAGACAAATCTGGGGATCGGGCAGGCCGAGGAAGGGTAGTAACAGTGCGGAGACAGTCTTGGGACACCCTTGTCGTATGAGGCCGAGCATTGTCTTGTTGAAAAATGGCTCCTGGGAGCCGTTGCATGAGTGGCAACACATGTGGTTGCAGGATTTCATGAACATACCGCTGGGCTGTCATGGTGCCACGGAACAATACTAGGGGTGATCATGTATTGTAGGCAATGGCACCCCATAACATCACACCAGCTGTGGGAGCGATGTGTCGCTGTACAGCAAAGGCAGGATTGAAGCGTTCACCACGGCCTCTCCACACACGAACACGATTGTCATCACTGCCGAGATTGAATCTGGATTCGTCGCTAAAGTCGACCTGGTTCCATTCCGCTGCAGTCCAGTTTCCTCGTGCGCGGCAAAACTCCAGACGGAGGCGTCGATGGGTTGGCGTCAAGGGCAGCACACGTAACGGGAGCCGCGATACCAACTGTCCTTCAGCCAGGCGTATTCGTATGGTTCGAGAAGACACAGAGGCCCCTATAGAAGGTGCTACCTGTGCCTGGATGGCGGCCGATGAAGCCGTTGGCTGTACGCGTGCATTTCTTACGATGTGGCGGTCTTCTCGACGACTAGTCTGTCGAGGGCGTCCTGAGCCTGGTCTTCGTGTACATGACATCTCTCGGGTCCACTGGTCCCAACACCTCCTCACAACACAATCAGAGCGGCCTAATTGACGAGCTACTCGCCTAGCTGACCACACAGCTTCCATTATCCCGACGATTCTCCCCCTCTCAAACTGCGACACTTGCTTATATTGTCTTCGAACACGGCGTAATGGCATGTCTATCTCAGCTCTTCCTTTGTAAATGATTCAGACAAACAAGCTTTGGTTACCTGTTTTATAATCCACAGAGTACGATGTTCAACGCCCTCTACCGGCTATACGTAATGCGCAATCACGTTGCATTTCTAATCATTTGGATATATCCCCGACATGTACCTTCATTGCAAGTATCGTTACGATCCCGCAATTATTTCTTGGTGCGCTAATTTTTTTGTCCATGAGTGTGTATATATATATATATATATATATATATATATATATATATATATATATATATATATATATATATATATATATATATATATATATATATATATATATATATATATATATATTAGTTTTAAACCGATTGCAATTGTCATATAGTTTTCAATTGACCTCTTTTTATCCTAAGTCACTCTTGAACCAATCTTTACATTTACTCGTCTTATAAAACATTGAAAATACTGATTGTCAAAAGTATGGCTAGATTATTTTAAACTCTAATTTTTAGGAACCGTCCGGTAGAGTTATGACATGTCATGATGTCAAGACAGCTTTTCTCTGCTTTCCCAGCGGCAACGATACCACACTTGTTAAGCTGTGTGAACCCGGATATCGTCAGATTTGTTTAGATGGGGAAGGACTTCTCCAGAGTTGCATAGAACCTGTATCCCCAAACGTAGTTAGCCAAGCCACGAGCCAGACAGAAAATGCATTCAGCGACGAAAACATACGGATGAAATCGTTGTTACGCAAGACTACGGACGTTCCTTCGACTTCTACGCAGGCGTTTACACATCTCTGTAAGCCCGATGAAGACCTACAGAATTTAGTGGAATGCGCGGATTGGTCGATAGATCCAAAGGTTTGCTGGAGTGCAAAATACGGTGAAATGAACAACTGCGAGAAATTTGACGAGAGAGATTTTCCAGTTCCTATATGTATCGAAGTAAGTATATCAATCTTTTAATTACATTTATCAATGAAACATTAAATAATTAGAGTATTATGTTGTCATATATATATATATATATATATATATATATAGTTTACAAATGTAAATTACTTAATATGAAACAAAAAAGAGTAAATAAATTTCAGGCGCTAAGCTGCTCACAAAAATATTTACGATATATAGATATTTAAAATTAAGATGATTAAAAGGGCAGATGTGACCATTTAATACTCCTATAACCTGAAATAAGATAGACATATATAAATAAGCAAAAAACGGAATTGGAGGTGGTATAGTTGATGACTGGGGGGGGGTTGTGACCCCCCAACCCCGGTTAAACATGTTTTAAGCCAGGCAACACTCCCGGAGGTCGGCTGTAACACCAAGACAGTAATAAAGTATTTTAGGTGAAATAGATAAGTTAAACCAGATTTTTTACTAATATAGTCAACTAAAACATAATTACAAGATGAATAGAATGAAAAAAATCTTAATACTAAGTTACAGAAATAGAATAATACTAATTAACTAAATAATTACTCACTAACATATGCACTATATATATACAAAATACTTAGCTCCCACCAAGCAATGGGACACGAAACCCATGCACACTCACATTTTTATAGACATAGTAGGGATAAATATCGCCGTATTAGGTAAATTTTTAGTGTTGCCAACTTATTTTAAAACGATTCATACAATCTTTATTGTCTAAATTAAAAAACTGGGTTAGAATAGATACGAGGAAATTGACTGGAAAACCCTGGTCAATAGCTATAGTTAAGAATTTAATTATACTGACGTCCATAGTTTTTTTGTTTGAATGTAAACGTTGACAACGTATTAACTGGTTAGTAACTATATTGCATTTAATATTTAAATGTAGAGCATTATTCCAGTTCATAATCCTAACAGTTTTAAAGTTGTAAAACTCGCGTTTATCATATAGACAGTATGATATAAAAGAAATAATGCTCGGAAAATTTTTCTGTTTGCGCCAATATGATCAGAGGGATTTTGTATTTTTTTCCATGTAAAAAAAAAGTTTCCAAAAGTAACCGAAAGAGGGCGCTCACACGTCATACTGAGACGCTTTATGCAAATCAGGCAAACACAATTAGAAAATCAAACATATCACAATAACATGAGACTGTGGATTTATTTTAAAGTAATAGATGTTCAACAATACTACCAGCACAAAGTAATAGGCAAGTGATTCGCGTCACTACGCCCATTACAGCGGAGTGTTGCATGTCGCCATCGATTGCAGCGACTGTCTGTCGAATGGCATTTTTCAGTTCCACCAAAGTGGTTGGGGAACCCTGGTACACACGAGATTTTAAGTATCCCCACAGACAAAATTCCGCCAGGTTCAAGTCTGGTGATCGTGAAGGCCACTGAACCTTACAACCTCGACTTCACTCGGTCTCCAATGAAAGATTCCAACAGGAACGTCTTGACATCACGTAAAATGTGGGGCGGCGCACCATCTTGCATGAATGTGACAACATATAACGCATGCCTTTCCTGCAATGCAGGCTTAACGTGGTCACGCAAAAGCGTAAGATAGCATGCTGCACTGACTGTACAGGTTTTCCACCCGAATACAGGACAAGGCTCTTCAAAAAAGAAAGGGCCTAGAATAAAAGACGCGGTGAAACAGTCACACGAGGAGAATGTAGTGGCCGGTTCAGATACTCACGAGGGTTTGAAGTCGCCCAGATACGACTGTTTTGCGTATTAACGTCACTATGCAGTGAAAAGTGGGCTTCATCAGTCCACATGACATTCAGCAACCATTGTGGGTTACTTTCCATTTGTACCAGAGCCCATGTAGCAAATATTTGTCTTGCATCTGTATCTGCCGATAATAACTGGTGAAGTGCATGGATTTTGTACTGATACAGATTCAACATTCCGTGCAGAATACGTCGAATCGACGGTTCCGGAATCCCCGTTCTTCTCCCAGCTTCACGAGGACTGCTACTTCCCGCTGATGTCTCGGCTGCCAAATTTTCCATGGAACTTTGTACAACATGGACGAGGTCCGCGCTCTAGGATGGTCTGTCAATTCGTGGACGATCCTCTAAACTCCCCGCTTCCTCAAAGCGACGTACTAAATTCAGTATCCCATTCAATGAAATAGGCCTTTTTCGCGCCTTCAGTCCTTTCTCCGTTTGAAACTTTCGCAATGCAACAGTTGGGGATTCATCATTCTTGTGGAAAAGTTTAACAACCAACACTCGATCTGGTAAAGAAAGCATGCTGCCGGCTTCGAATGACGGATCCATTTCCAACCAGGTGTTTTATTGATAGCCTGATTTGCATAAAACGTGCAGTAGGACGTGTGAGCGCCCTCTTTCGGTTACTTCTGGAAACTTTTTTTTTTTTACATGAAAAAAAATCCAAAATCCCTCTGATCATATTGGCTCAAACAGAAAAATTTTCCGAGCATGATTTCTTTTATTATGAATTTTTGAAGTTTGCACAAATATATGACGCACCCAGTATATATATATATATATATATATATATATATATATATATATATATATATATATATAGTTAAACGTGCCTTTAAATATACACTGCCTATGGGTAGACGTATATTTAACTACTGATGGAGTACAAAATAATACGAACACCTGTGAAAAAGTATGACGTATTTCATACCTGCAGTACAGCCGCGCCACCTGTAGCAAAAGTATGCCACCTAGTGAGCGTAAAGAGGAAGGTATCAGTCTCTAAACAGCAGTCACCTACGTTGCATGCTTCTATCGAACTGTCTGTGATACGTTGAAATGTCAGACTTGTCAGAGTTCCAAAGAGGAATGATAGTTGGAGCGCGTTTAAGTGGAGAATCGGTTACGGAAACAGCAAACCTTTTGGGGTTTGCAAGGAGTACGGTATCAGCCGTTATGACAGCGTACATGAAAGAGGGTAAGACGACGTCTTCAAAGCACAACAGTGGCCAAAAGTCCAAGCTTTCTGATAGGGATAGACGGGTCTTGAATCCCATAGTAGCCCGAAAGCACAAGCAATCGTTATCCCAGATAACATCTGAAATGAAATGTCATCTCCAGGACCCCCTTACAATAACAACTGTCAAAAGTGAACTTCATGCTGTTAACATTTATGGCTGAGTCTCAATTCATAAACCCTTGGTGACAGCAACTAATGCTTTGAAACGACGCCAATGGTGCAGACATCACAAAGGCTGGACCCCAGAGCAGTGGCAACAGGTAATATGGTCAGATGAATCGCAATTCCACCTATTTCAGACGACCGGACCCGTTTATGTCTGTAGAACGCCCAAAGAAGCGTTTCATCCTGAATGCCTCTAGCCGACTGTGAAGCATGAGGGTTGGTCCATTAAGGTATGGGGGTGCGATATCTTGGCGTGGTCTTTTTCCACTTGTTATTCCGCATGGGAGGATCAAATCCAATCACTATCTAAGCGTTCTAGGGGATCATGTCCATACTTTTGTCCAGACTGTATTCCCTGGAGAGCGACCGCTTTTTCAAGACGACAACGCCCCTATCCACACTGCTAGCTGTGTTCAAGAATGGTTCGAAGAGCATGACGATGCAGTTGAATATCTCGCCTGGCCCCCTCAGTCTCCGGCCTTGAATATTATTGAACATTTATGGCAATATTTGAAATCCTGACTTTGTTCCCGATTTCCACCTCTATCCGGACTTTCGGAATTAGAGACCGCTCTGCATGAGTAATGGCTTAATATTCCTTTAAATATTGTCCATGACCTTTATGCATCTATCCCACGTCGCATTAAATCTGTACTTCAGTCAAAGGGTGGTCCAACCCCCTATTAATAAAGATTTTCCATTATTTCACAGATGTTCGTATTATTTTGTCCACCATCTGTATAATCAGGTCTCAAATTTTCGTCAATCAATAAATATAAATTGTGTATGTCATCTGCCCAAATACAATAGTTATGTTGACACGGCACATGGTCAATTAATAACAGGCAATTTGGAAATAGTGGATAATCTAGTACTGCGTGAGTTGATGAATTTGGGAACTAAGTATAGATTACCTAGTACTACTAATAATAAGAAAATAATAAGTTTCTTAACTCCTTATTTAGATAAATTTATATACAAAATAGCTATTAATTATTCTATACCTACAGAAGCCTTCAATCAATGGAAAATTCATTTACTTAAGCTAGTACATTATAAACTACCCAATTATAGTAATTTCATTAATAATTCTATAAACACTTGAAAGATGCTATAACAAAATTACAAGAATATTTTATAATCACTTATGCAGATAAATCAGCCAAAAATTATGCAATTATTTGTAAAAAATATTTTGCCATATTTTTAAGAAATCAGCTAGACAATAGTGATCTTTTTCAGCCTTTAAAAGAAACTACTAGTATAATATTAAGAAAATTATTGCAAAATATAAACTTCTAGGGATAACTTCAAATAACTATCTCTTTCCTTATATTACTTTAGTTCCTAAGTTTCATAAAGCACCCATTGCTTTTAGAGCAGTAACCTGTGGACACAACACTTATGCTACTAAATCAAGTGTATTATTATTAAATTACCTTAAATTAATCTATAAAACAATAACTTTTGGTGTTTGTGGTATAATTGATAATAGCTTGAGTCTAATTAGAAAACTACAAACGGTTGTTATTTGTAAAACAATAGTAACTTATGACTTTAAAGATTTATTCAATAATATCAATATAAATGATATAAATAGTGTAATAATAAAGTTAGTACAAAATAATATTCAATACTTAAGCAACGATTTTAAATTTACTCATTTCAATAGGCTCCTAGATTTTGAAACTAAACATAATTATATAGTTCATAATAATAGTATATTCTTACAGACCAAAGGTGTACCACAAGGTGGTAATGCTTCTAGTATCCTAGACAATTTATACTTACATTATTTTGAAGTTAATAATATTAAAGACAGATATAATACCAATTACAATATATTTAGATATATAGATGATATAATAGTAATAAATAAAAGTAATAATCATATAGACTTAAGTTTTTACACTCATAATCTGAAACTAATACAAAGCAGCCAAAATAATATTAATGTAAACTTTTTAGATATAAACATAAAATTAAATTCTGATAGCAAATTTACTTTTGACTTATACGATAAAAGATCAGATTATGAACTTAATATTGTTAAATTTCAAAATTACCTAACCTGTTTACATAAATCTGTTTTTAAGAACATTATTGTAAATCAGCTTGTGCGTATAAATAGGCTTTGTTCTAAAGACAACAGAAATAAGCATACTTTAGACATGATAGCTGTACTAACACGTAATTATTACCCTGATAGTCTTTCCAAGCACAAAATTAGTAGTTTTAGATTTCATGAATAGTTAGTTCTGTTGGAACTAACAAGTAAAACAACAAAATAAGTAATTAGAGAAAACAACTATTAAAAGTAAAATAAATGAAAAACAATAATAAATAAAGAAAAAATAAAAATAAAACAATAGTAACATACTCTTAGTAATAATAATAAAAAAGCTAATAGAATTAAGGTTAAATAGTCCTAAGCTCAGTCTTTAAAGTAGGACAGCTGTGTTTCCATTTGCTCCTTGGTAGCATGTTTTGTGACATCAGTCATCTTGCGGTTACTTATTCTTAACTTCCACTCTGTCTGGCACCAGGCTTGGTGTTCTATGGTTGACTGAATATATATTCAATTCTAGAGTTACTCGTGGATTGTACAGTGTATGAGTATGTTTATTCTATAGATCATACTTATCTGAAACAATCCATTGGTTTTTAGACAGTATCGACACCGCTGATGATGAAATATTGTCTAAAACCTCTTTCAATCTTATCTTTTCATGTTTTTGGTTCCTAGCTGTAGTGGCTTTAGTGCTCATACTGGTTTTTCTCTTTCAACTATTTCTTATATATATATATATATATATATATATATATATATATATATTTATATATATATATATATATATATATATATATATATATATATATATATATAAATATTGTTGGGGTATTGAGATATCCGTCCTAAGGCAAAGATCACCACAATTTTCAGATGTATGTATGCGTGTATGTATGTATGTATGTATGTATGTAATTAACTGTGTTCATAGAAGTGTTTACCGTGAGGAAATAAATAAAGTTAAAATGCATGATGTAGGAGAAATTCCGATTCAAAGCCTAAATGTTTGTAATTTTATAAATTCATTTATAACATTTTTAATAGTTATAATACAATCGTTTAATATTAATAATAATACAACAATTTTATATTAATAAGAATTTAAAATATTAAAACGATGATATTTGTTATACAGTTTTCAATTAACCTTCTTTTATCCTAAGTCACTCTCGAACCAATCTTCATTTACAAGTCTTATAAAACATTGAACATACTGATTGTCAGACGTATAGCTAGAGTTATTTTTAACTCTAATTTTTAGGAACCGTATGGTAGAGTTATGACATGTCACGAAGACAAGACCACTTTTCTCTGCTTTCCCAGCGGCAACGGTAACACACTTATTGAGCGGTGTCAACCCGGAGATCGTCAGATTTGTTTAGATGGGGAAGGACTTCTCCAGATTTGCATAGAACCTGAATCCTCAAGCGTAATTAGCCAAGCCACGAGCCCGACAGAAAAGGCAGTCAGCGATGAAGATATATGGAATGGATCGTTTTTAGGCAGGACTACGGACGTTCCTGCGACAGAAACGCATATGCATAGATACCTGTGTAAGCCCGATGAAGAGCGTCAGAATTTAGTCGAATGCGGGGACAGGACGTCAGGTTCAAAAGCTTGCGTGAGTGGAAAACGCGGAGAAATAGACAGCTGCGATAAATTTGATGAAAGTGATTTACCAGTTCCTGTTTGCACCGAGGTAAGTGTAGGAATTTTATAACCACATTTTATTTGAATTTAACTTTAAACCATTCATATATTCTGTTAAATAACATCAATCGAAGTTATAATAAGTTTTGGCATTCCCGTCCTACCTACCTCCATACATTCAATCATACGTACATAGTATACACATACATACATACATACATACATACATATATATATATATATATATATATATATATATATATATATATATATATATATATATATATATATATATGTATGTGTGTGTGTGTGTTACGTTCACATATTAAAATTGGTAACACACCGTGAAATTTGTAGTTGTTGGACCTGGGTCAAGGTTCAATGAAACACGTAGCTCATATATTTAACAACACATTTATTACGCCATTCTGGGAGACAGAATTGATGTATAAGCTGACTGTGTCCTCAAGTCTATCTGAATAGTGTAAGTGTAAAAAGGCAATTATACGTCAAGTAACACCCCGAAATTCTGGAAATAGATCTTTCCTTGTGTTCAGGATTCCTATTAAATCAGCAATTTCATCGTTATGCGGTTCTTTATGTGGTTTCAATACAGAAGTTTATAAAGTTCAATCTGGCTATTTTCTCACAATCAGCTTGGAGCGGGATTGTTATGGATAGTTTAACACGGGTTGGTAAAATTACAAATTTATAGGTCCAGTTAAATTTTGGAGCGATTCAAACAATGCTAGGGAATGAGGACCTTTTTTGTGCATAAGGATTTATCCCCTCCAAAGAAGGTTCGGCTTAAATTTGTGTACTAAAAATGAATCTCGAGGATTCAATTGGTAATATTCATGATTAAAACTTTTAAAAATTCCTAAAATCATTACGGATATTGGCTAGAGTGACGTATAATTGAAAACTTATCTTCAAACTGAAAATAAATATTAACTTATATAATAATGAATAACTTTGAAATATTATTAAAATTGTTTAAATACTACGGCAAAAGTAGTAAAGCAACATACGAAATGTAAAACACAATTCACTATATTATCTTTAAATGTAATCATTTTTAAAAAATCGTTAAAGTAACTACCAAACGTGTCAAGTACAAAGATTTTAAACATGTGAAATATCAAACGTAAAAGATAGAAAACTACAAATTTTCTCTCAGTTGTTAAATTAAGTTCTTTTTCATTAAGAGCCCTTATTACAAAGTTATAACATGATAAAAATTCTTAGCGTCCTTTTCTACATATTTCTGTATTATGTATAAGATATATAAAGAAGTTATATACATAAACAAAATAAATGAAGTTTATTCTTAATAACAATACAAAAGTAAAACGATACCTTTTACAATTCAAAAATTGCTACAATGAAGTTTGTAAATTAATTGATAAACTTGTAAGATAAATCTTAAGATACGAAGAAATCATCGATTTGGAACACAATAGTATGGAAACAAAAATTATAAGCAGACTTATTATATTATCATTAACATTTAAATTTGTCCTCAACATTATCAATAACGATTTTTTTTTCTATTGCAGTTCATGCATATTTCATAATAACACTCATAACTAATTGTACAACTTTAAACTACACCATAATCGAAAAAAAATGTGAAAAAATTCCATATTTTATTTAAAATTATTTACACGATTCTAACCTAGCTAACATTTAAATATCAGTATGCCATCTCACACTATAAAAGCATTAAACTTTTCCTCAATTAAAAAAACAGGTTACACATTTCCTATTTTGTTTATCAATATCACGCAATTGCATCACTATTAATATTCAATTCTATTCTCAGAATTATTTTCAACTAAATCAATCTCTTATTCTTCAATGAAAACATAATACAAATGCAATACCTTAATCCCTTACCAATTTTTTTACAGAACATAATTATTTACATTATTTACTTATTTGTTTGTGTATGGTTATGAGATGGTTGATATTTCTAGATGAAACTTACATAAGAGGGCTAGGCTACTATTCTTTAGAGTAGCCATGCTGCTAGGTTACTCCCTGGGAGAAAACAAACGTTCTCAAAGTATATAAAATTTATGTTTTAAAAATGGGGCCTACAGGGGCAGTGAGTTATCCTTTTAAAAATTCTAAACAAAAGAAATAATTACAACATAAAAATAACTTTTTAATACCATGTTTTTAAATTTTCTGTTGAATCATATAAACTTGACAATTCTATGTATTATTAAATATTTAAAAAATTTTTTTGGATTAATTATCCCATCAACTTGAAAGAAAATGAAGTTAAGTGGAAGTTAACTTGCGTTCAACTTTTCGTTCCCGTCCCGGATGATAGATGGCTGCAACAGTCTACAAAACAAAATTAACTGAAAAACTGAAAATTTATTTAATTCTGCTTAAAGATGGCTTAAAATATTAAAAAATTGCATTGCCATCGTGTTCTGAGCTTTTCTAAAAGTTTCAAATGTCTAGATAGTCGGGAAGTCAGTTAAAAATTTATTGCAAGATTTGTAAGGGACAAATACACAAACAAGCAAGAAAGCAAGTTAATTAAAACATGGTAAAAAAGGAGGAAACGTGCAAAACAATATACACAAGGTCAGAACATTGCAACAGTCTGTTGTCACAGAACCCGTGGGGAATCTTGCAGCGGGTCGTGTCATAAGACATACACCCCGGTTTTTTAGTTTTACAAAATACATAATAGTCTAATTCTGAAGTGGGTCAAATCTATACATTGACTCAAGCCTAGTTAATTTATTGAAAATAGAGTCTATCTACCTCCTCATTACCTGGGTTGGGATCCGACGCATATGTTTTGGGACTAACAAACTCGTAAAATTGAAAAAAAAATAGCTAAATAACGATTTTCTAAAACAAATTCTAGTCTATCGAAAAACCAACATTCTATATTGGAAATAATTACCAGTTTAGGTTTACCTGGAGGGGCTACAACTTTGACGCTTCAGTTGAAACTTTTCAGGGGAGTGGCAATATGGTAATTGAGTAGCATGCGTGCAATATATGCATTAGCACTCCTATACCTCGCTATATGGCCGCTCTTTATACGGCATTTCGCTATAACGGCCTTTTTTATTTATGGCACTTTTTCGATTTACGGCCCACAATGTTTCGTTATACGGCCACAACAGAGGAAAGTGATGATGGCAGCATATTATAGCTTTGTGATTCTTCATGTTAATTTTCGTCATCAGATTAAAACAGTTTTTAAATATTTCATGTTTTTTATTATATGTATACATAAGTGGATATGATTTCTTTTTTTTTTTTTGTATTGTAACTTTTTGAATTTCTCTTTATTATTACATTGTATTGTACTTTTATTTTTATGCAAGCATTTTTATAGGAAATAAAAAGAAAAAAAATGCTTTATGAACTAAAAACTACATTATTTATAAAAAATTGGAACGGATCCAATTAAATTTGTATGGGCTTGTGTCAAAATAATTGATTCGTTGTATGGCTTTTCGCTTTACGGCCAACTCTTCTGGAACGTATGTAGGCCTTAAAGCGAAATATGGGTGTATTATTATATTGGTTTGGTTCCTCAATTTCATAGTTAAGTTTAGAAATTTTATTTAGAATGGTGTAAGCTACGTTTTCTAGTATTCGGATATTGGGATTCTTCTACCATGAATAAATCACCAATTTTAAAATCAGTTTCTAAAAATAATGATCCTACCTGTGTTTACTCTTTTTATGTTGTTCAACTGATGTTTGGGTAGCCAAATTTCTTGCTTCTTGAATTGGAGGATAATCCGGAGTTGATACATTTGGTACTAGCGAATTAAAAGATATATTGCCAAACATGAGATATGCAGTCGTAAATTTAGTTTCAGCATGGAGTAAGATATTATAGTCTTTATTCGTGATTTGTTCAAGTAATTTTGCCGATGGATATTTTCTTCGAACTAGAATTTTCCTTACATCTTAACTTAGTGACAATTATCTGATTATTTCTTTAATTCTTTTCCCACTACATTGAGGTCTACGTGCAGAAATTAATAACAGTTTTACATTAAAATTTCTTAAGAATATCCTGAATTTAGACGATGTAAAGGCCGCGTTTCTATCCATTGGTAACTGTTTTGTTGTTTTAATTTGAAAAGTTTCATTTAAACAATTAGTATAGGTTTCTGGAGTGACATTCTTTGAAGGAAAAGTCCACACATAACGGGTTGCGTGATCAGTCAAAATATGAATATATTTGTTCTGGGAAATGTAACAATTCAATTCTCCAACAGTATCAGTTGAAATAAGGTCAAAAGGTCCATTATCTGGAGGTAAAGCTTCTAAAATGCCAAACGTCTGATTGGATTTCTTACTAAATATACATGTTACCGAGTATTTTACAAATTTTGATTTATCAACAATAATATATTCCCACTAATATATTTGATAAATTGCATTCAACCTTTCTTTAACGCCAGGGTGTCCAAATTGTACATGTACTATTTCCAACAATTTCTGAATATAAGAATATGGTACAACGACCTTAAGTATACCTATCAATCTAATAGTCAATATTTAATTATTTTTTTACATTTCAGACAAATTTACATTACCTAAATTTTGCTTAGCTATGATTTCTTCTAAAATTAGCATAGACAAAGTTAGAATAGATTTTTATAATAATTTAAACGACAAATAGGGATTCCTGACAACATATCAGATTCACGTTTGATAATCCTTTTAAATATTTTGGATCATAGTCATACATAAATAATTTCGATGTCCATCTAAACAATCTACCAGTTCCATATTTTACGTGTTTAAGCCAAAAAAGGACAGCATTATCGGTATGAAAAGTAAAGTGTTGACCATGAATATAACAATGACATTTATCAATAGTAGCAATGATAGCAAGACATTTCAATTCAGTAATAGAGTATTTTTTCTCAAATGATTTTAATTGTCTGGAAGGACAAAAATAGAATGAAAAGAACCATCTGTGTACTTTTGGTTTAATACTGCAAGCGGCTGCTTTTTGGGAGGCATTAACATAAATATTTCATGGTTCATTTGGAATGTAAAGGGTCATACATAAATAATTTCGATGGCCATTTAAACAATCTACCAGTTGCATGCTTTACGTATTTAATCCAAAAAAAGGACAGCATTATCTATATGAAAAGTATGAAAAGTAAAGTGTTGACCATGAATAAAACAATGACATTTTTCAATAGTATCAATGATAGCAAGACATTTCAATTGAGTAATGGAGTAATTTTTCTCATATTATTTTAGCTGTCTTGTAGGAAAAAATAGAGTGAAAAGAACCATCTGTGTATTTTTGTTTTAATACCGTAGTGGCTGCTTCTTGGGAGGTATTAACATAGATATTTCATGGTTAATTTGGAATGTAAAGGGCCATACATAAATAATTTCGATGGCCATCTAAACAATCTACCAGTTGCATGTTTTACGTGTTTAAGTCCAAAAAGGACAGCATTATCTGTATGAAAAGTAAACTGTTGACCATGAATATAACAATGACATTTATCAATATTATCAATGATAGTAAGACATTTAAATTCAGTAATAAAATAATTTTTCTCATATTTTAATTATCTTGAAAAAAAATAGAGTCAAAAGAACCATCTGTGTATTTTGTTTTAATACTGCAGCGGCTGCTTCTTGGGAGGCATTAACATAAATATTTCAAGATTAATTTGGAATATAAAGGGTCAAAATAGGTTTCGAAATCCAAATGTCCTTAAGTTGTTGGTACTGTTGTCGACATTCATCTGACCATTGCAAATGAGTATCTTTTTTTTAGTAATTTATTCAACGGTTTTCCAATCTTAGAATATTTTTTTTATAAATCTACTAAATAGTTATACTTACTAAAAATCTCTGTGACTCCTTTATATTTTTTGGAGGAACGGATTTCTTTATTGTTACAATATTATCATTGCGTGGTGAATATTTTCGTTGTTCACTTTCATAGCCTAAACATTCTAGCTGAATTTTAGTAAATTTGCATTTAGATTGTTTTAGTTCAATGTTTTCCATTTCTGTAAATTTTGAATATCTCTGGAAGAATTATTCACATGTTCTTCTAAAATCTGGGAGAATATAATAATATCATCAAATTAACTGAGGGCAAAACTTATCTGGTATTTATTTTAAATTTGCTTGATAGCTCTTTCGAAAATACTAGGGGAATTTTTCCATTAAAATAGAAGTCTACATCAGTCATAGAAACCAAAATTCGTTGTGGAAGCCATTTTCGAAAAACTTTTTTCATGAATTTTAATATGGCAATAGCCTGAAGTTAAATCAAGGGTGGTAAAATACTTATCATGAGTAAATTGATTAATAAGATAATCAATTCGAAGAGTACATGAAAACAAGTGATTCTATTTTCTATAACCTATACATAATCTAGCCTTACTTCCATTATCTTTGTTAAAAGCTACTGTAACTGGAGCGGCATAAGGACTAGGGGATTGTTTGATAAAGCCTGCTTCCATCAACTTACTTAATTGTTTTTTTGTTATTTTTTATCATTTTCATTTTGAGAAGTTCTGTAAGGTTGAAGGGAAAGATGTAACTCAGAAGTTAAGTGTATCTTCTGAGGTTGTAGCTTTATACATCAGACAACATACTTGTTTAGAGGAAAAATGCGTTTAATTTTTTTTTTCAAAAGTAAATAGTAGTATATTTAGTTTAGCCCAATTTCGCTGTGACTTGTTTTTGTATTGCTCCCTCAACAAATAATGGAAGGAATCAATGGGTCTGACAGATCAGTATCAATGTTACTGTCTGGCATTTCCACTGAATACTTTTGAAAATATTCATTTCTCAAAATAGTGCTGTTATCACAAGCTCCATTACTCTCAGTATTATTCTCTGATTTATCATTACTGCAATTAATATTGTAAAATGAAAAAAAATGTAAAACAATTGAGAATCAGAATTATATATAATATCAATATTAAAAACGATGATAAATTTTAAAATTTTGAAAATACACATTTATAAGAGACAATGAGATGTCAATTGACCCTAATGATATATACATGAGAAAGCATTTATTATAACATAAACAAATCATTCCTACACATTTCACCAATTCTTAGATTCACCTCTATAATCTAGTTCATATCCACAATTCCATTTTTTTCTCTAATTATCTCTTCTATCTGCTGTGGAATCAGAATATAGTCACTGTCCACTAACATAGAAAAAAATATGTTCTTGTACTATTGAGACACAGGAATCTGTGTCCAAATTTATACATTTTTTTGGCTGTTTCGCAGCTGTTCTTCTACTTCTAAAACTGTTGGAGATATATAGTGTTCAATAGGTTTATTAAAATGCCTTCCTGGAACTTCGTTTTAATAATTCCCCTTGAATGGTCCATTAGGTCACGAATTTTGATGATTTAGTTCTCAATTTCTCGACACCACGGAAATTTCTTCTCGACTTTCTTCTTTTTTATTCAATATTTTGTGTTGTTGTGATTCATGCAGACGATCTTTAATATTGGCGATGATAAGTAAATTCCGCATTTACAACAGAACATCTTGAGTTAGTTGTCGCACCATGTGTTCTAATGAATCACCTTTCTTTCCTAAGAGACATTTGTGTATGAAATATATTTCAATGCTGTCGTTGATTTTATTTTTTTAAACTTAGAAATTCGGGAAAGTTTTCTTCTTTTATCGATGCAAAAAATTGATAGTAGAATTAGTTCGAGTTCTTCCAAACTGGATAGGTAAATTGATTGATCTACATAAAATTTAAGAGTCTCACCTTCCAAAAATCGATGTATGATGTTTATTTTCCACTCGTTATCGTTTTTTTTTGGCTAATTCAAACATCCAGTTGAAAAAATAAATCCACACTCTAATATCTCCTACTTCGAGGGTTTTACTTGCATATCTCCAATTTCGCAATTTCTTCGGAGGTTAAAATTAGTGAGTCATCATTCAACATGTTCTTCTTGTCCGTAGCCATGATTTTTTATTCTTCAATTACACACTAGAAATCACTTGCGTATGGAATCTGATAAATGATTTGAAAAAAAAGTCTTCGTATTTTTAATTATGATGGTATCCATCCTCATCGATTTTTTGCTACGTTCAAATATTAACCCTTCAGTGGGCGCGCTGGTGTACAGAGTGCAACATTTTCGTAATTTTGAATGGTTTGTTTTTACATGTAAGGTTTGAGTGTTCTAAGCACTTTCTATTTATAGCTACACCCTTTCTAATTTAGGTCTGATTTCCTGACCCTTGTATCCTTTTCCATTCACTATTCATTGGTAATAGTGATTTAATTGTGGTAAAACAATGATTATACTAGATTACAATATGGCAAAATCAGGAGTTGATGTGCTCGATCAAATGTGAAGCTATTACATGGTATCCCATATATCACGAAGATGGACAATCTCATCATTTTTTAGGTGTTTGGACATAATAGGAATCCATTCGCAAGTTGTCCTTAGATCCAATAAATCGGACAGTTTTGAAATAAGGCGATTATATCTGCATTCTTAAGCCTTTAATTATAAATATATCTGAATATTATAAACATTTGATATCTTTTCATAAAATTCAGAATTATTATTTTCAATTTGACAAAAAAAAGTTTATTATAAAAGAAAAATCAAGGTTGAAAGTGACGTTGCACTTTGTGCCACGCACGCCTGCAAATGATCCAAAAATTGGCGCGTACGCTGAAGGTTAAAATCGGTAACAGATCGTGAAATTTGTTGTTGTTGGACGATGAGGTTCTAGCTTCCATACGACACACAGTTCAGATATTTAAAAAATATTCATTACGCTATCCAGAGAGACAGACAAATGAGGTTGTATCGTCCAGGCTATTATGAAGAGTGTAAATGTAAAATGGCAATTATACGTCGCGTAATACCCCAAAATTCTTGAAATGGATATTTCCTTGTGATCAGGATATTTATTAAATCAGCAATTTCATCGTTACGCGATACCTTATATGGTTACAATTTAGAAGTCTAAAAACTGCAAGCTGGCAATTTTCTCACGGTCAGCTCGGAGCGATCCTGACGGTAGCTATAAAAATTATTAATAGTTCAACAGGGGTTAGCAAAATTAGAAATTAATCGGTTAAATTAAGTTTTGGGGGAAATTTAGGGTGATGGTGGACTTTCAAATTACCAAAACACGATCAAAAATTTAAATGTTTTTTATGTATTAATATTTAAAATTTATAAATTTTGGAGTAAAACGCATTAAAAATATGTAGTGAAAAGTAAAATGAAAACTTCATCGCTTTGAAAAAGTAAGTACGAGGGTTATTCGGAAACTAAGGTCCGTTTACTTATAAAACAGAAAATATTACAGATTTTTTCAAAAAACTTTATTTTTAAAATTCCTTACATGTGTCTCTATTTTTCTACATAGTTTTCATATTTTTTTAAACATTTGTCATAACGTTCTACAAGCTTCTGTATGCTTAAGTCGTAGACGTCTGCCGCCTGTGAGGATAACCAGTCTTGAACTGCTTGAATCTCTTGAATCTCTTGCCGCCGAGAAACTCTTTTAGGTAGCGGAATAAGTGAAAATCACTCGGCTACAAGTCTGGACTGTACGGTGGGCGGTCAATCTGTCCCCATCCAAAAGATCTGAACACAGCATTCAAGGTGAGTGGGTGAGAGCTTTCAAGGACGGACGGGAAAATGCTCATGATGAACCGCGTTCAGGTCGACTATCAGTGATCACAGATGATTTGGTGAATGCCGTGGATGAAAAGATTCGTGAAGACCGGCTATTCACAATTTCAACTTTAGCATTGGAATTTCCGAATGTGGGTAGAACAACTTTGCACAAAATCGCTTCCGAAAAGTTGAAATTTCGCAAATTGTGCGCACGTTGGGTTCCCAGTCTGCTTACTGAGGAACACAAACTGAAAAGAATGGCTTGTGCTCTTGATTTTTTGGATCGATATCATAAAGAAGGTGATCAATTTTTAGAGAAGATTGTCACAGGGGACGATACGTGGGTTTCTCACAGAACCCCAGAGTCTAAACGTCACTCAATGGAATGGCGTCACACAACATCACCAGTCAGAGTCAAGGCCAAGCAGACAATCTCAACACAAGGTCATGGCAACCGTGTTTTTGGATAGACATGGGGTCTTGTTAGTCGAGTTTATGCAGCAAGGGACAACAATAAATGCAGCCGCTTACTGCGCTACGCTAACTAAACTTAGACGTGCAATACAGAATAAGCGACGTGGTCTTCTGATGTCTGGAGTTTTGTTGCTGCATGACAATGCCAGACCCCATTCTGCCATTCACACCCAAAATCTGTTGAGATCTTTTGGATGGGAACAGATTGACAATCCACCGTACAGTCCAGACTTGTCGCCGAGTGATTTTCACTTATTCCGCTACCCAAAAGAGTTTCTCGGCGGCAAGAGATTCGCCACAGATGACGAGGTGAAAGAAGCAGTTCAAGACTGGTTATCCTCATAGGCGGCAGACGTCTACGACTTAAGCATACAGAAGCTTGTAGAACGTTATGACAAATGTTTAAAAAAAATATGGAA
>OU015492.1:115980138-116082638 GCA_907164885.2 Dolomedes plantarius
ATATATATATATATATATATATAAAGCATCCTACTTCCTCCCTTCATTACATAACTCCTAATTCAAATTACTCAATTCCATGCTGCTTCTAATCGAGAACTAAACTCAACCACCAGATTTTTATACTTATATCCCGGTTGTCCACCTGGCGGCGATCACATAATTTGCAAAATTAGTGAAATATGTAGGTGTCGAACAATTATTCGTAGATAATTTATATATATATATATATATATATATATATATATACTAGCTGTTTACTCGGCGTTGCCCAGGTATTTATTAATCTCAATTTTTTTCTGCACAGGAAGATTAATGAATTTTGCCTATAGAATAAAATTTAAGTAATTTTATTTACAGGTATTTAAAAGTATATGTACAGTATACAAATGATAAAATAAAATTGCATATTCACTCTATTATTTAACTCAAAACTTGATTATAAACAACATTTTAGTTTTCCATATTCATCTCATAGACTCCGAAAACTATGTATTCGACACTACAGACGGTCATCTTGATCGTTTTATTTTTCTCCCTTTCTCCCCTCTCCCGCCTCCCCACTCAATTCTGAAGCGAGGGACTGAACTTGCACTGAAACGGCATCGGGAGTGTCACTTTTCCTCTGAGCAACCCCTAAAACTATGGATTCCATATTACTCTTGGTCATTTTGGACACTTTATTTTTTATCCCTTCTTCTCCCCCTTGCCTCCCTTCCCCAATGCTGATGGAGAGGAGGGGCTGAACTTGCACTTAGACGGCATCAGGAGTGTCACTATTAATCTCAGCTACCGTGAAATTTATGGATTCGACACTGATATCAGTCGCTTTCGATTTTTTTAAAATGTGTCCAATTCCCCCCTAGGGGTGCAAGGAGTGTCTTCCCCCCCCCCAATGTTTCTTTCCAAATTGTAAGTTACATGTGCACCAAGTTTGGTTGAAATTGCTCCAGGCGTTCCAGAGTGATGCTGGAACATACATACATACATACATATATATATATATATATATATATATATATATATATATATATATATAGTAAAACCCCGATTATCCGAGGAATTGGTTGGCAAGGGCACCGCGGATAACCCGAAAATGTCTAAAAATGAGGTGCAAACAAGAAAAAAAGTATTTCAACATAAAAACTATGTTTTATTGTACAAAAACATAATAAAACTTTTAAAATACATACATATGTATAGTATAGCATAAACATTTGCTTTATGTCTAAATCACTAAAATAAAATCGGTAAAAAAAAAACAATATATAATGTATGTACAAAAAGAGTTCAGTTACACCTTTTTAAAAAACCAGTCACTCGTTTTTGCTTCTTGCTTTGTAAACACCTTTTTTTTTTCAAAATTGTACTTTCCTTAACATGATTTTTTCTGCCAGATGTGCATCGTCGTCTTGTTCCTCTAAATATTGACACAATCCGTCTACGTGCTGCAAAGCAGTTTCGTTTGTCATCCGAGTGGGCACCTCGTCTTCACTTTGATTTTGTTCTTCGTTCTCGTTCACTCCTATTGCTTAGTTCGTTATCTCTATGTCAGACAGTCAGTCGTTCATACCCCGACTCACTTGCGTCACACTCCAGCCACTCTTCTATGTTCGCTTCGTCTACATTCTCACCTCCCGGAACGGATGTCACTAGGTCAAGAATTGTAACGTCAGCATGACTTCATTCTCGTCTTCACAAAGTTTTTGGTTGACATTTGTTTAGATACTCAGAAAGAATTTTCTCCATGATTTTAACAAGGGTTGGGGGTTTGATGTAATCCCATGCAGACGCAATATCGTAAATGCTGTCCAAAATTGTATAGTTCCGCCAAAATTCTTTGAGATCGCAGCCTTCCTCGATTTTTTTCAATAACAACTTTGTCCTGTATGTTCTCTTCATGGTTGCAATGACTCCTTGGTGAATAGGTTGTATCAACGCAGTAACATTTGGGGCAAAAACATTGCGAAGATTTGCCCGTCAGATGATTTAAGTACACTTGCAGCGGGATGTGAAGGCGCGTTGTCAATTAACAAAACAGCCTTCTTTGGCAAATTTTTTGAGTCAAGATTCTTACGTACCGATGTCAAGATGTACGTCAAGATGTACGTTGAGGTACAAAAATCTTTTCAAACCATTCTTAAAAAATCTGCTGGTTAATCCAACCTTTTTTTTTTTTTGGTTGAAATAATCAACTGGTAAATTTTCTACTTTTGGTCACTTAAAAGATGTCGGTTTCTTAGATTTAACGATTACAAGAAGCCTAAGTTAGTGACTACCCGCAGCGTTGCTGCATGACAAGCATGTAATAGCATAGCAGCAAGCATAGCAGCAAGTAATTCTTTCCTTGCTACTTTTGTGACCTGCCGCTTGATGTTCACTTTCAAATGCTAAAGTACGAGTGGGGAGACATTTCCAAGAAGCCCTGATTCATCAGTGTTATAAATTTGTTCATATGACAGATCCTCAGACTACACAAAATCTTCAAAATCCTGCTGAAAATCCCCAGTTGCTTGTTGATCACCACTCAGCTTCTCTCCGTGTAAACCAATCTCTCTAATTCCATGACGTTCCTTAAAATGATGTAACCCACCGGACAAAGAATCAAAATTTCCTTCCAGGCCTAACACATCAAAAAAGATTTTCGCTTTAATGGTAATTGTAGGACCAGACACGGGGGTTTCCTCACTTCACACCTGAGCTAACCACTCCGCTAATGCCCAGTCAAGTTCATTATAGGTGAATTTCTTCATTGTTTTTCATGTTTTCATCATAGAAGCACTTTCAGACACTGATGCAAAGGGCAACAGTTTGTCTTTTTGCTTTAAAACGCCTCGCACGGTTGCTTCCCCGAAACCCGTAATCCAAACACATCTGCTTCATTTTCTATTTAGCAATATTTTCTAGTTTAGAAATAATTTCAAGTTTTTGTGCAATCGTTAACACGACCTTCTTTCGTTTTTCAGCCATTGATTATGTAATGCACAATTTCAGGAACTAACTAAACACTAAACTTGAGAACTGACAAAGAAACATAAAACACGACTGATCAATAAGCACGCTTACTGACGACTGAGCCACTGGCAGGCCGAGAAAATACGTAGAGGGGGAGGGGAAGGCTAATGAACTTCACAGAGTGGACTCGCCCGCTCGGGTCGTCAAGGTCAGTGATCAGAGAGTGAACAGCATAATTTTCGACATTCGCACTGTAGGGTCTGTTACGTAATGCATGTCGTAACGCCTCCACCCATTTGTCTATGTACGCCCTCTACGTGTATATATATATATATATATATATATATATATATATATATATATATATATATGTAATAGCACGGGCGCGGGCCGACGAATGAAGGGCCGAGTGGCATAGTTTTGATTATGGTTCATCTTGCTTCATCTAATTTAGGGTAAAATGGATGACTTGTCGCCCGGCCGTGCATCACAAATGTTTAAATCCATTCCCGCATTTCATCTCAACCCTCGGACACACAAATCATAACACAACTTTTTCGAATTACATGTTTATTACTTCCTTTGGCGACTCCGCTTGTATGAATGCAGCAAGAGAAAATACAGGAGTCCGTTCTTATTCTGGATGTCAACACTTATATAACTTCAATCCATCACGTGATTAAAGGGTGTGTCTTAATAGTTGATTGGTTTAAAGTTGTTTTTGATGTGCAGAACTGATTTAAATTTGTACGGACGCCGCGCCGCGTTCCTTTACTTAAAAAAGACAGCCATCTTTAATGATACTGCCTAAGGCTGTAATAATGGAATTTAACGCGAATGCCCAAAGGAAAATAAATAACTTAAGGGATTGAAAAAGGGGTACGTAATTTTGAATAGTAAAGTGAGGAATTAAAGTTTGTTAAGAGTATTGAATTAAGAAATTACTCGTTTTTAATATTATATATATATATACACTGGTGTAAGTATTTAAGAGAATTTGCAGACTTGGTCGATTATTTCTAGAACTACTGTACCGATTTTAATGAAATTTGATATGTACATACATTGACACAATACAAAACAAATAACTATTCAATAATTGTAATACACACGCATGATCGTGAATAACACTCGTTGGAGTCGGAAGGTATGAAACATCCGTTGCAGAATAAACAAAAAAACACGGGTTAATAGATGGGTTAATTTTGCAGCAATCGGTTAATAACTAATTGTAACAGTAAAAATGAGTAACCACCAACGTTTAGATGATGGAATGAGGTGGCGAATTGTGGGGAGGCTAGAAACAGGCCAATCTGAACTCCAAATTTGCAGAGAGTTCAATTTAACGCCCAACGTCGTGTGTTACTTATGGAAACAGTTCTAGGATACCGGATCCATCGAGAGAAAGTCTGGACAAGATCGTCCAAGAGCCATGAATGCCAGTGAAAATCGCCATTTATCGATTGTAGCGAGGCGTATTAGGAGTGCTACAGCTTCTCAGCTCTCTCGTGACATGTATGCAGCCACAGGAACCCGTGTATCAAGGGTGACTGTTTCCAAAAGACTTCATGAGAGAGGGTTGTTTGCAAGAAGACCTGCTGTTTGCGTCGCGCTCACTTCTACGAACAGGAGAATCCGTTTATCATGGTACATAGAGCATAGGGATTGGAGTATGGATCAATAGGCGACCGTTCTCTTCACTGATGAGTCCCGGTTCAGCCTAAACACTGACTTTCACAGTACTTTCATATGGAGAGAACCAGGGACCCGCTACCTACCCTCCAATGTCCGTGAAATTGACCATTATGGTGGAGGAGTATTAATGGTCTGGGCAGGTGTCATGTTGAATCGCCGCACACCTCTCCATGTCTTTGAAAGAGGCACTATGACTGGTGTGAGGTATAGAGATGAGGTCTTGGAGATCTATGTTCGCCTTTTCAGGGGTGCAGTTGGCACTGAGTTCATTTTAATGGACGATAACGCGAGGTCACATAGAGCTCTTCTGTTCGACGAATTTCTAGAGAGTGAGGATAAGTGTGCAAAATGCTCTTAATTTCTTACACCAGTATATATACATACATATATATATATATATATATATATATATATATATATATATATATATATATATATATATATATATATATATATATATATTAAGTTATGATTTCAGTTTTGCACACCGGGAACTAATTTCACTAGTTACAAATATCTAGTACCAAGAATAGCTGAATTCATTCCTTTTGCTTTAAGATGGATTAATATTTTCAGCTCCCAACGAAAAGTTACAGAAATTTTCCTTTTGAAAGTTGTATGCCTCACTTCAATGTTTCAGTTACGCTATGCTAAGGATCTAATATTAAGGCTCCAGACTATATTTATGGCTGCTGTTATCATGAAATTGCATATAATTGCAATAAATTATTAATAATTAAAATAGCTGAATAATGAAATACGTGTTATAGGATTATAATGAAACTTCAACTCATTAGATGTAGAAAACTTTTCCTCAATAATTATTAAAATTCACTTCCAGAAAGGGCAATGTACTTTCAAAAGTAGTAAAACTAAGTAAAGTTCAGAATACTTTTCTGAATAACTTTTCTGAATACATAAGATGCAATTTATTAGTAACTTGGCTTTCAGATTAACTGGAAAATTCATAACGACTCATACGATACCATTTGTACATTGACAATATATTAAACGCATTATAAAGTAGTCAACTTTCTGATAAGTAAGTTTATTTCAGTTTGGATACAGACATCTATGATGTGCAACTCTTAAATAATTTCTTAAAAAATCATTCTCTACAATATCGAAGCAATTAAAATAATTTTGATACATCTAAAGCACTGGTTTCCAATCTACTTTTTTAGCTGAACTTTTACATGATTTTCGAAAACCCGATGAACTCAGCTTTATCTTTAAAAAGAAACTATTTCTATATTTTACAGTATTTTAGAATATATTGAGGAGCACAAAAAAAAAGTTTTAAAAAAATCATAGGGATCCATGGAAAAAAATTATAGGAAGAATGTATCAGAGTATAGAAAAAATAAGACTTTGGAAAATAAAAGTATACTTAACAGGGTACTTTAATCATGAAAATGTAAGTAGGCTCCATTTACTTCAATGTTATGGGGCAGGACTTTCCACTTTACAATAAATGATTAGAGTCAATTTTAAATTATTCAGGGTTAAGTGATTTTTGAAGTGTTATTAATCCTTCAGCCGGCGCGCCCATGTTCTATGTGCAACATTTTCGTATTTTTAAATGGTTTGTTTTTATATGTTAGGTTTGATTGTTCTAAGCACTCTCTATTTATAGCTACACCCTTTATAAAGCAGGTCTGATTTTATGACCCTTGTATTCCTTTCCATTCATTGGTAGTCGTGATTTAACCGTGGTAAACCAACGACCATACTGGATTACAATACAACAAAAGCAGGAGTTGATATACTCGATCAAATGTGCAGCTAATTATACGGTATCCCGCATATCGCGAAGATGGACAATCTCATTGTTTTTTAGGTATTTGGACATAATAGGAATCAATTCTCAAGTTGCCTTTAGATCCAATAAACCGGACAGTTCTGAAATTAGGCGATTGCATCTGCATTATTTCGTCTTCAATTTTAAATATATCTGAATATTATAAACATTTTATATCTTGTCATAAAATGCAGAATTATTATTTTCACTTTGAAAAAAAAGTTTATTACAAAAGGAATATGTCACGGTTAATAAGTGACATTGTATGGAATAAAGAATAATGAATAAAGCTTTAAAAGACGACGCAAGATGAACGAACAGGGGAGAAATAATAGACTGTAAAAGAGCTTAAGACAGGATATTTTTGAAAACAGGAAATGGGTAATCGAAGGAAAACCAAGTTCAAAAGAAGCAGGCAGTTGGAACCAATTACGGGATGGACCACACATCGCGAAAGGAGTTACAGATGTGAGTAAATGATGATGGAGGAGCACGGTTTAACAAACATCGAAGGAAGATGTGCGAATGAATGTAACAAATGAACAAAAGGGGCAAGGAATGTAACGATGACTTAGCCGATATAATAAGAAAGCTTAAGCAGATGACAGCGCAAAAAGATCGAAGGTAGTCACGAGAAGAGTAATAATATTGAGATGATGAGACACGCCTTCACCAGGGCGGGATGGAAGCTTCCAGAAGAAATAATTCTTCAATCGAAAGAAAATAGGAGGAGTTTAGTTACGGAATGAAAATACATAAAAAGAAGCAAGATAAAGATTAGGTAAGGAGAATTTTTTGGCTAGAAAAGATGAACTGTGAACCCATATACAGCGAAGTACGAGATCTAAGAGACCTGATGATAGCCCAGCTCAGAGGAATGATAGATTGACCGCACCGATCGTGGAAGGAGGCGAGTTCCCGTCACCTGACGGCACGACATAGCAATGAGAACCATCTCCCAAGGGACTTAGTGAATGCTGACCCAGATATCATCAGTCTGCCGGCCACCGAGCCTGCACCCTCGCCAATTGATGAACGACTTGATTCAAGACGCGTTCCGATATTTACAACAGAGCTTTGATGAAGTTTAATGAATGCCACCTCCATTAAGTGTGAACGTGATAACAAGTGAAAACGTCAGTGAAGGTACGTGTGGCAGTTCATTATTGATCCCACAATTCAGTGTTTACCTGATTACCTCTCATCCATAGTTAATTAAATAATACCAGAGTTAAGTGACGATTGCTAAGTCGAATTATAAAAATATGCATTTAGTATGATACCTCATGGATAAAAAGCATTCATGATGAATAAGTTATCCATGTCTAATTGAGGAGAATGAAATTCAATGTATATTTTAAAGTATAATGACTAAGTAAGGTATTTAATATAGCAAATGTGATGTGCATTGTTATGAATTAGTTATGTGTTTTCCTTTTAATAAATCTATCCATTGTAAATTCACTCAGATGTTTTATATTATTTTAAAACACAACGCAATCAAGAATATGAGATTAATTGGTCAAGCAAACAGGTAGTATTTGAATGATTTCTATATTGGCAACGTACCCAAAATTAACTACCTTGACCATAACCGTTTTACGAGCACGAGTAAACCATAAAAGTTATTGCGGTATTTCCCCCCTACAATTAAAACCAGAATAGAATAATCAAGGTTGAAAGGGAATCGCACTTTGTTCCACTCGCGTCTGCTGTTGTTCCAAAATTTGGCACGCCCGCTGAAGAGTTAAAGTAAACAAATGTCAATAGATTTTTTTTTTTTTTTGGAGGTAGGGGGTTGCATCAAAAATGCTATACAAAATTAGGGCTGCTAAAAGTTGAAAATATATAGGGATAACCCGTTTACGTGGAAGAAACATTCGAAAACAAAAGAAAAAAACAGATTACAGTGTATGGAAATATGCAAGAAATATATTTATCAAAATTCATCAGGAAAAATTTATATTTCTTACAAAAAAGATACAATTTCGGAAAAAAGAGTGGTTTTATTTAAATATGATACAATTATTTTAAAATAAAATAGAAAATTTATAAATATGAAACAAATATTAACTTTAAACTTATAATAGTAATAGCTAATAGTAACAAATATATAATTAAAAATATTAGAATAAGGTTTTCTCGGTCACTGGTCTCTGAAGCTCCTAATTTTGTAGATTAAAACTCTTGTGAGCATTTTTTATCACTTTATATATTATTATAATATATATATATATATATATATATATATATATATATATATATATATATCAGGGGTTTCCAACTGGCGGCCCGAGAGCCGCATGCAGCCTGCGGTGCCTTTTTTTGCGTCCCGTGAAGACTTCTAGGAAAATAATTTGCAGCATCAATTTATATATTTTATAGTTAACGAAAAATACTTTTGTAAAAATCCATATTGTTTTCAAATGCTGTTCATTTACAAAAAAGATTGATTTTCCTCGAATTCCATGAAAAGTTGGGTGTCCACTCATGTTCTATTTCATACCCCCTCCTCCCTTTCCCCATTGTTACACGTTCCAGAACTCGTCCAGTGACTTATTTTTAACCCTGGGCCATAACCAGTTTTCTTTCACCCCTGCTGACTTAATTGTTCCCGCCAGGAGAAAAGACTTGACCCTGCTATGTGATCACCGCCCATTTCTGCACGGACTGTCGATTTCCCCGGCTTTAGGGGGGCACGGGTTTTCTCGAGGATACTAACCTGAACTAAAGCAGCCCCAGAATACCTATCCCATATAGCTGCATTCCAACCTTCAAATAAAATAAACTCGTCCTGTGAGAGGTTCTCCCAAGTCTCTACTCCCGAAAGGAAAGATAGGTGTGTATTTCTTTTTTGACAAAGAAGGCACGTGTTACGATATAGGGTTTTCTTTAAAAACATTACTGTCCGTATGTTCTCTAATTATTTATTTTATAAGTGTGGGTGGAATTTCAAAGAAATGCAAGATTGAAAATGAAAAGAGAGCTTACAATGATCGTTGGGAAAGCAATTACTGAATTACGAATAATAATGGGAAGTTCTAATGTTTGGTTTGCATGCAAGTGGTATCAGTGCCTAAAGAAGGCAATATGAAAAGACATTATTCAATCGATGAAGAAAAGTATCGAATATATGGAGGAAAAGATCGAAATATCTTGATTCCAGAACTGAAGAAGAAAGTAAAACAGCAGACAGGTTTTTTTTCCAAAATATCGCATGGTCAATCATCTGCTTTGTATGCTTCTTGTGAAGTTTCTCTTGAGCTTTCTAAAGCAAAAAAAAAACATTTACTGATGGCAATTTAGTAAAATAATGTGCTATTGAAATGGCAATGGCTTTGGGGGATGTTAAATTAGCCGAGAAATTTGATTCAGTGCCGCATTATAACCAAACTTTACAGAGAAGAGTTACTGATATGGGAGAGCAGGTAGGAAAATCATTAATTGGTTTAGTTGAAAAAGGTACTTATTTCTCACTTTGCGTCGATGAAAGCACAGACGAAACAGATGTAAGTCAGTTGTTAATATTAATACGTGTAACTCAAGAAGATTTTGCTACCAAGGAAGAATTATTGGAAATATATCCAATGACTGAAACCACGAAAGGAAAGGACATCTATGAAGTCATGAAAAAAGCAGTTAACAAAATCGGAGGTTTTGATAAATGTTCAGCAATTGTGACGGATGGTGCACCAGCAATGGTAGGAGGAAAATGTGGACAGGTTGTATTAGTAAGAGAAAATGGAGTAACTTATCCGACAATCCATTGTATTATTCAGAGCTTTGAGTGGAAAGTCAGTGAAACCAAATCATCCTCTCAAGCTTGAAGAGGTGTAAATCGTGCAATTTTGTATAGGCAGCTAAAGCAGTTTTTCGAGGAAATGGAAGCAAAATATCGGGATTTGCTGCTCATCAATTATGTAAGACGGTTGATTGCTGCAAACTCTCAAGAGACTCTTTGGCATAAGAAATCACATCTCAGAATTCCTGAACAAGTTTATTTCAACAGACATTACACAACTGGAAGAATAGCTCCAAAGTGTAGATTTCTTAAAATAATTTGCTTTCCTCACTGACATCACCACTCATCTTAATGAACTGAATCTAAATCTCCAGGGAAGAAACAAGCTGATGTCAGATTTGATGGGCCACGTCTGATAATCGATTGTATTATTCATCGGGGAGCTTTGTGTGGAAAGTAAGTGAAACCAAATCAAGTTTTCAAACTTGTGATAAAAGTAATCAATATGATAAGAGGTGGAAATCGTGCAATTTTACATAGGCAGCTAAATCAGTTTTTGAAGGAAGTGGAAGCAGAATATGGGGATTTGCTGCTCTACAATTATGTCAGATGGTTGAGTGCTGGAAAGTGTCTCGAGAGATTCTTTGGCATAAGAAAACACATCCCAGAATTCCTAAATAAGTTTGTTTCAACAGACACTAAACAACTGGAAAAAGAGCTGCAAAGTGTAGATTTCTAAAAAGAATTGGCTTTCCTCACCGACATCACCACTCATCTTAATGAACTCAATCTAAATCTCCAGGGAAGAAACAAGCTGATGTCAGATTTGATGGGCCACGTAAATGGGTTTCGAAATAAATTAAAAATTTTCAAAGTTACCTTAAAGAAAGACGATTTGGTCCATTTTACAAGCTGTCAGAAGTTAGCTGAAGAAATTGAAGAGGATGAGACACTTGATTTCTCTGAATTTGCTGCAAATATCCAAGAAATCATAGAGGAGTTTGACAGTAGATTTAAAGATTTTGAGTCGTTGAGAAACAGCATGCTGCTATTATTAATCCTATTCAAGCAAAGATTGAAGATCAACCAACTCATCTTCAACTTTAAGTATACGACCTACAAGCGGATACATTTTTTCAAACGAGGAAAGAAGGGGGATCATATTTCTTTAAATTATTAACAAAAAAAAGATTTCCAAATCTGTGAGACTTTGGGCAGAAAATTACATCAATGTTCGGGAGTACGAACTTATGCAAAATTGTATTTTCTGCGTTGAAATTTATTAAGAACAGCAATAGCATCGCCTAACAGATTCTTCTCTACTCCATCTCCTGAGACTCTCAACAACAGAGCTTGAGGTGGACATACTTGCTATGGTGGCTAAAGCAGACAGACCTCAATTCTCTCACTGACCGTTTTGCGTGCTTTTATGTAAGTTTTTTTTCTCTTTTTGAAATTTTTAAGATTTATGTAAATATCTGTACACTTCATACAAAATTAAAATCATTTTAGTATGGAGGTTTTTTAAATATGCAAGTAATGATGTTAAAATACTCACTTCTTATTTGACTTTTTGGGTGTGTGTCTGTGTAATTTAACGGAAGTTGGCCAGTTATAATCAAGGTCGTTGTTGGAGGTTCATCCTCGAATTTTTAAAAATTTCATATTACATACTATACACATATCCTCCAAATCCGACCCCCACCTCAAGAAAAAAGTTCTGGGTATGGTCCTGATTGAATTGCGGCCCGCCACTAGACAGGTGTTTTCGATTGCGGCCCTTGGACACTTGGAAGTTGGAAACCCCTGATATATATATATATATATATATATATATATATATATATATATATATATATATATATATATATATATATATATATATATATATATATATATATATATAATGTGCATGTAGTAAACATATCTATGTAGTGACTGCGAAATAAATTATCATGTTCTTTTTATCTCTTTCCAGAGGTCTACAAACAAAATTATCACATGTAGTGGAAATTCACCTGCATTTTTGTGTTTCCCAACCAGACGTAAATCTTCCCCTCTGAAACCGTGCCAGTGCTGGGGGCAATATGTCTGTTTGATGAAGAATGGGGATTTGAAACATTGTTTAGAGTCGCAGTTGACCCGTGATCGAGATGAGTTTCCAAAAATAACGCCAGTTCAAGATGAGGTTCCGGAAATCACGCCAGTTCAAGATGAGGTTCCGAAAATCACGCCAGTTCAATATGAGGTTTCAAAAATAACTTCAGTTCAAGATGCGGTTTCGAAAATCACACCAGTTGAATGTGAGGTAACGGAAACCACGCCAGTTGAAAATGAGGTTCCGAAAACCACGCCAGATCAAGATAAGGTTCCGAAAATCACGGCAGTTCAAGATGAGGTTCCGAAAATCACGACAATTCAAGATGAGGTTCCGAAAATCCTGCCAGATAAAGATACGAATGCAAGAAACACGCCAGGGACCGCGGACGCCAGATTAGTTTGGGCAGATTGGTGGGAGGAATATGTGATGAGTTCCCCGGAAAGCGGGGAGCCGAACATATGCGGGAGTAAATTGTGCATACCGGATGCAGAAAAATGTGAGTTCGTCGAATGTAAAGAGGATGCCGCAGGAAGAGAAGCCTGCGTCAGTGCAAGAACCGGGAAAATATCGGCTTGCGAGACATACGAAGACTTTGATGTCCCTGTGTCAATGTGCAAAGAAGTAAGTTTAATCCATGTGGCTATACCAATATATATATATATATATATGTGTGTGTGTGTGTGTGTGTGTGTGTGTGTGTGTGTGTGTGTGGGTATGTGAGTGTGTGTGTCTGTCTGTGTGTATGTGGTTGTGTGTGTAATAATAACGCCCCACTAGTTATTAACCACTTAAGCGACAAGTCTCTCATTTTGAGAATCATCAATTATAATTATTTTCTCTACGTGATATTATGAAATATAAAAATCGTTTTTTATTTGTAACTAAACGGTACAAAGAATACTAGGAATTTTTTCAGAAGGATAACATTAAAATTTCTCTATTTTACAGTGGTGTGAATATGTGAAAAATTGACAAATTCCACTTAAATTAGTAAAGAATATCAGATATATATATATATATATATATATATATATATATATATATATATAGGTGATTATCAAAATAATGGAAACACAAATGAATAACATGAAATGCTTTATTAGTATGGAGTAGGAACGTTTTTGACATGTAATACAGCTTGAATTCGTCTTAGGGCAGATTTGTACAAGACATGAATAAAGGTTAAGGGGTTATTCTATCACTCGTCCTGGAGAATTCCTGGAAGTTAATGTACAGTTGGTGTTGGTGGATATCGATACTTGACTCTATTCTCTAAAACAAACCACGGAGTTTCGATGATATTGAAGTGGGGGGACTGTGGGGTTTCGGTAACATGTTTGCCTCTGGTTTCGTGTTCCTCAAGCCGCAATTGGCAGGACTGGCTGTATGCACAGGTGCTTTATCATCGTGGGAAATACCCTCTCCAACTGGAAACAATGTTTGCATTATAGGATCAAACTGGTTAGGAAAAAGTTAGACATAGTCCATCCCAGTGTATCTCCCTTTTAGGGTCAGAATAGGACTTTCTGAAAAACATGAGCTAGCAGCCCAAACCATGTGAGTTCCATCTCCATGAATGAGAGTTTGCATGAGAAATCAGGACCATATATTTGTTTGGGTATTTTCCAGTAGTGCGCACGTATTTTAGTGGGGAACAATGGGACCGATGATTAAGCTGACGACATGGCATTCTTTCACATATCACTCGACCAGGATTTGTGCTCGTGGCACCATCAGGGACGACGTTTTGCATTCATATCTGTTACAAGTGGCTTGGAAATTGTTACTCAACTTTAAATGTTTGATTTGTGAAGTTACCTCTACCTATAAAGGCTGAAACAAGAGCCTGTAGATGCAGATCGAGCTCTATGGTCAATTTGCTTGCAGTTGTTTTATTATTTCAAGTCCAATCTGCTTCAATACGCGTACGTATCTTTCTTTCGGCTCTTCTTTTCTTCCATTATTCTGCTTCGCAGACGGTGTTTATACGTGCATTCTGTATGCTGTCATGACATTCGATACTATAATTCTAGAGACACCCAAAACCCAGGTTGTTGCAACAAGAGATATTCCCATTTGACGCTCTCCAACAATGCGCCCTCTCTGCAAGGTCTGAAAGGTTTAACATCTTACGTTATCCCCCCCCCCCAAAAAAAACCACGATGCCCATAGCATCATTACTTCTACCTGACGGTAGAATAATATATAAGCTAAATTCTATAGAAAATACCAGGGGTCTTGTATTTTAAAGAATAGGAAGCACTTTCCTGAACACCATTAATATTTATAGATGTTTCTATTAATTTGATAACCACCTGTATATATATATATATATATATATATATATATATATATATATATATATATACTCATGTCCATAAATTAAGGATAATGCTAGCTCCGTTAAATATCGGTTCAGTAACAAAACAAACGTGGCTTATCCATAAAGCTCATTTATTAAACAAAAGATAAAGAGCAAAAAAGATTATGTATGTATGACACCATTCACAAAAACTACGAATTTTGCTCCCTGGAGCAATTGTAAAAAATATCTCCTTTACAAAAACTTAATATTACATGGATGGTATGATGGTTAATACATTGTATGTACCCATGCGATGAAATGCTGTCCGTACAACGCCTAGGCTTGCTGAATATCAAATTATCGAGCTGATCTTGGGGAAGATTACTCCACTCAGCAAGCAATGCTCTCTCAAGTTCCGGTACACATGTAGGAGGTGGTGGACGGGCTGCAATGCATTGGCCAAGCATGTCCCACATATGCTCTATCGGATTCAATTCAGGTGAGAATGCAGGCCATTCCATACAGGGGATATCCTCAGATTGAAGGCATTCGTTTACGATGTATGCTCCGCAAGGACGGGTGTTGTCATCCATAAACACAAATTCTGAGCTCATGGCAATCCTAAACAAACGTACATGATGTTCCAGAATGATGTCCCGATAAATGTGGCCGTTCATGGTTCCAATTTTAACATGAAGATCTGTTCCAGAGCCCAGTATAATTCCACCCCAAACGAGCAATCCTGCACCACCGTAACGGTGTCGTTAAATGATGTTGTCTTGGTGGTAACGGGTACCTGACGTTCTCCATATCCTGACGTTCTCCATACGATGTGAATCAGACTGCAAGCTAAACCTAGACTCGTCGGAAAACGTCACACTAGCCCACTATGAGGATGCCTATATTGCACGATCTCTACTCCAGACTAATTGCTGCCGACAGTGAGTTGCTGTGAGCGGAACACATCTGACAGGCCTGCGAGCATATAGACTAATATTTCCTAAACGTCTGTACAGGGTTTGCTTTGAATCTGTGGTACCCGTGGCTGCAGATAGCAGACGAGACAGGTCGGATGCTTCTTTTCGCAGTTACTGCCAAATACCGGACTTTATTCGCCATTGTATCTCGGGGTAACCTGTACTGTAATGTCTACTGATATTTCCATCATCTTGGAATCGTTGCCAAAGCCTAGAGATGACACTTTAGGCAATTTTTAAGTTCCTCGGATACTTCCATCTGAGTACGCCCACATTCCAAGCGGCCAATCATTCTACCACGTAAACATTTATCCACATGCATCCTCTGTTTCATAACTATTCGGTGATGGCACTTAGCGGCATACAGAAAGCTTGTGAAATGTTTTATTTTTTTCCACCATTCCTTATATACCACTCTCTTACACTCTCGTCTTTGTGACGTACTATCGGCGTCATATGGTGGCTTCCTGTAATTTGCATATTATTCTTGAAGATACGTATGATAATTCTACAGGTGAAATGTTTACTGTAGAGCTCGATTTCCGTGTGATTCTGAATTATCCTTAATTTATGGATATGAGTGTATATATATATATTATATATATATATATATATATTTATTTATTTATTTATTTATTTATTTTGGGTGACTTGCTTTTTACAAAAAACGAATAACAATAACATTGTGAATCTTGCATTTTCAGCGGAAATCAAGTGAAAAATTTTAACACTAATTTCTAAGCACTTATTTTCAAAGGTACCAAAATAGGCGCCTTCTGACTAGGAGTAAACTGGCTGTGACTAAACATACTACTCAATAGATATAACCACGTGGACAACCGAAATTAAATATCCTTTTGCTGTTGTGTGTGTGTCTGAGCGCTGACAGATTGAATCTCGTGTTGAGTGGTCGCCATTATCTATTATCACTGTTGTTTGTAAATGTGTTTATAGGTTCTAATTTTCTATATTTGTTATAAGATGGCCAAATAAGCATAATATGAATAGTTAATAAACTTATTTTTTTCCACTAATTTAATTATTTGATTTCCGTTTATGTCACACAAGGCCAGGCTATCAAACCGTAAATGCCCATTCTTCTGTTCACATATATCGCAGAAGGTGTTGATGGTTGCCAATAGTTTCCAATATATATATATATATATATATATATGTTTATATACATATATATATATATATATGTTTATATACATATATATATATGTTTATATATATATATATATATATATATATATATATATATATATATATATATATATATATATATATATATATATATCTTTATATATCTCTATATATATATATATATATATATATATATATATATATATATATATATATATATCTATATATATCTTTTTTTACAGAATTCTTCAAGAAGAATATTGACCTGCGGAAAGAAATTGAGTACATTTGCATTCTTATGCCTTCAAACGAAAGGCCAAACCACATTTCTACGTCCATGCAGGTCTGTGCCCCTGCAGATATGTTTAACAAACAGCAGAAGGATAGAAAAATGCTCAGGTACACCATTATCCGTGGAATGTAGCCTAGGCGAGGATAAACAAGTGCCCTTTCAACGCACATTTGATAAACCGGGAGAAACATTTAAAGAGATGAACGACGATATAAGGTATTTGTGCAAAGATGATAGCGATAGGCGAATTCTTCCATGCAGCAAGTATTCCCCAAATTCACCTGCCTGCATCAACACGAAGAATGGAGAAATACACTCCTGCAAGAAAATTGAGAGCAATTTGGATATCGGACTGCCGCTTTGCATTCAGGCAAGTTGATTCTTACTTTTTGAAAATGTGTTATAGTGTAAATTCATTTTTTTTAATTCCTGTCCCTTTACCATTTGCTTTTGAACAAACCCTAATTATATTAATAATATGTGCTGGTTTTTTTATTAATTCATGTATTAAAAAAGCCTTATATTTTTCATATTCGAAATTGTGCTGGTACCTTAAGAAGGCATCTTATAATGTGGAATGTTTCTTTCCTGGACTGAGTCACGTGTGTTGATGCTAAAGTTATAAATATATATATATATATATATATATATATATATATATATATATAGTTCAACCTCGATCGGTCGTTCCCTGAATCATCGTTTTCCCGTATGTGTTCTTTATTTCATCCAGTCCCTGAGATCATATTTCTTTGTTATGTTCCATCATTTATCGTTATACATATATATATATATAGTGGATGAACTCTATTTGAATTATATACGGACGTAAACAGAGCTCCTTAAATTATTGAAAATGCATGTAAATGTTATCAAAAGTTTTGTTTTGCACATTTATATTTTATTCGGTTACGTTTATACTTTTGAGAAAAAGACATGATAATTACAACTTTAATGTGCCACGTACATTCGGCGGTCAACAACCCTTAGTTAAAATTCAGAATTTTGAAAAAAAAAAGGGAAACCTTGACAAAATCCTTCATTTTCGAACTAGATGTTTCTAATTCATTGAAGTAAATATCTGTTTCCCAGAGAGATTATTGTTCAAAAAACCTTTAGAATAATATTTTTTTAATATTAACGCAAAAAAAAAAGGTTTTCTACATTACAACTATATCAGTTTTCTTAAACAACTAACTTGGGAAATCATATAAACCTTTACTTTAAAATTATTACTATTTACAACTTTAATATTATTACTATTTGAATCCCTTCTAGACCGATACCTCAGGCATTGCCACCTGTGGGAAGTACAGTCAAGCCAACCTGTGCTTTCCCGATGGGAAGAAAGCTTCTCGTATACAATCCTGTAAAACGGAATCAAGACATGTATGCATTGCAGCTGATGGCTCATTAGCGAAATGTGATGAGAGTTTGAAAAAAATACACGCCAGTGACGGAGACAGGGATTCTACTGCCTTGATGGAAAGGAAATATACAACCTTGGATTTTCGTCAGCACGACCTAGCCTTTCTATGCATATCAGAGGACGTTAAGAATGTGAAAGAATGCACAAACGCTCCAGAGAATAATTTTGCATGTTTTAGCTCAAGAACTGGCTTGCTTCAACCTTGCAAATCTGCACTGCCCTACGATCTCAGTATTCCTGTGTGCCTTCAGGTGAGTTATGTTGCTTATTGTTGTCGCTTAGTGTGTAGAAATATATCGCTTAACATGTATCGCTTAGCGTGTATAGCAAACAACATTAAGGGGGCACAGGGCCTTGAAGCTCGACGAAATGATTATAAATATGGTTTGATTCTAACCACAAAGACTCAAATAATATTAGAAAAAGAAATTGTTTGTCTTTATACGTACAAATTGCATACGTCATATACAAAGATTGTCATATATAAAAGTGGAAATTACAAATCTATAAATAATTTTCAAATTAGCAGTTCAGAATTTCATATGATTAACTGCTAATTTGTGTTTGCGTGCAGCATTACTTTTAAACTATCTATAGGAACCTGATAAAAATACAATTATGTGTATATTTCATGGTACTCTACATTTTAAAACAAACAAACAAACAAAAAAAATGTGCAATTCTGAAATACTCTTTTTATGTGGGAAAATTGGACAAATAATTGTGATAATTTATGAAGTTTTCCAATTTTATGCTCAATTTTTAATTTAAATAATATTTATTACAATTTATTTGGTTTTACATTACAGGTAACTATATATATATTACAAGTATATTCCGACCATTAATTTTTTCCGCAAGCATATATCTCAATTTCATGATGCGCGCAGCACTTTATGATTTTTAATCACCGGTTAATCATATAAAATTCTAAACTGCTGATTTTGAAAATTATTTAAAGATTTTTAATTTACATTTTTATATATGGCATATTTAAAGATATGTACTTTATATGTATAAAGGAAGAAAATTTCTTATTCTAATATTCTGTGAGTTTTGGGGTTAGAATTAGACCATATTTACTGTCATTCCTTTGAGCTTCAAGGTCCTCTGCCCCATTGAATGAATATAAAAATAGAGAACCACGAAAAGAGTTCATTGTTAAAACTTTTCAAACGTAAATACCTAGCCTCCAGTGCAACAATTCCCGGCAGGTGTGCCTCGGGGACACTTTATCACACTCAAAGTGTCGTGAGATTGGCTAGGTAGGCAGCAAGGTTATTTTGGTGATAAATAAAAAGCATTGCTAAAGCCCTCATACAATGAATAATAAATTCATACCACACATTTGTTCTGTAAAAACCAATCGCATGTCTCAGATAAATAAAACAAAACTCATCTTACTGATTTATACTGTCGCCTTCTAATGTAATACTACATTGAATCCCATGGCTATGTTTACCATGTTTTTATTAACTCGGTTTCTTGTTTGCTGTTTGTGTGTTTGTCCAGTACAAATCTTGCAATCGATTATTAACTAACTTCCCGACTAGCTATACATTTGAAACTCTTAGTATAGCTCAAAACACGATGACAATGCATTCTTTTAATACTTTTAGCCATCTTTAAGCATAATTTGAATGCATTTTTCAGTTAATTTTGTTTTGTAGAATGGTGCAGCCATCTATCAGCCGGGACGGGAACGAAAAGTTAAACCCAAGTAAACTTCCAATTTCCGAGCTAAGCGATTGATTACGCATTTGATACCTCTTTATCACGCATTTGATCATTTTCTTTCAAGTTAATGGGATAATTCATCAAAAAAATTTTTTTAAATATTTATTAATACATAGAATTGTCAAGTTTGTATGCTTTAATAGAAAATTTTAAAAGTGGTATATAAAAAGTATTATTTTAAATGCAAACTGTAAAGAATGTTATAAAACAGCTTGAACATTTAATTTTAGAAAATCTAAGATTAATTTTTCAAAAATCTTTGTTAGTGCACCCCTACACTATAAGAAGAATCGCAAAGAACAATTTTAGCACTTTAGTTCCAGTGGTTTGGTCTGTACGTTATCCGTCAGTCAGTCAGTCAGTCAGTTTCGGTGTTGTTTTATATATATACATTATGTGTAAAAAATCAGTAAATTTCAGCCCTTTAGATCCAGCGGTTTGGTCTGTGCTTTATTTGTCAGTCAGTCAGTCAGTTTCGGAACCGTTATATATATATATATGTAGATTATCTGTAAAAAATCAGTATATATATTAACTATGTGCTAAATATGTATCTTCCTACAGGGTCCCTCCAAAACTGTCGTCACGTGCGGTAAATTCAACAAAGTGAATTTGTGCCTCACCCCAGGCGAGAAAAATTGTATTTACATGTCTTGCAAATCTGAGGAAATGTTCGCTTGCTTCACTGGTGGATCAATAGAAAAATGCCCCCAGAGCCAACTCACTTACAGGACGCATGATAAACAAGCGAACAGCCGTTCAAAAGTATTAAGGGGAATCAAAGATCACCACGTTTCAAAATACCAGAACTCCTACAGGGTTTATGAATTCGAGAGCAAAAGCATGGATGCCATACTAGAAAACTGCACGAGACTATGCAAACCTCATGCTGGAAATATGCACGTCAAACCCTGCAACGAAGATCCATCCATAAACTTCGCTTGCCTCGGGGTCATGGAGGGAACCGTGGAATCGTGCGATACTTTCGGTCCGACAGAACTTGCCATGCCAATCTGCGTTGAGGTTAGTAGCTATATACTTTCTCTGTTTTTGTTTAACCCTTTCAGCGGGTGCGCCCGTGTACAAAATGCAACATTTTCGTAATTATGAATGGTTTTTTTTTTTACATGTAAGGTTTGAATGTTCTAAGCGGTTTCTATTTATAACTACACCCTTTCTAACGCAGTTCTCATTTTATGACTCTTGTATTAATTCCATTCATTGTTAGTCGTGATTTAACCGCGGTAAACCAGCGATTATACTGGATTATAATACGACAAAATCAGGAGTTGTTGCAGTCGATCAAATATGCAGGTATTGCACGGTATCCCGCATAACATGAAGATGGACAATCTCATTGTTCTTTCTAGGTTTTTTCATATAATAGGAATCCATTTTTAAGTTGTCCTTAGATCCAATAAACCGGACAGTTTTGAAATAAGGCGATTGCATCTGCATTATTTGACCTTTAATTATAAATATATCTGAATATTATCAACATTTTATATCTTGTCATAAAACATAGAATTATTGTTTTCAATTTGAAAAAAATAAGTTTATTACAAAACTAATAATCAAGGTTGAAAGAGACATTGCACTTTTTGCCACATGTGCCCTCTGGTGTTCCCCAAAATTGGTGTGCCCGTTGAAGGATTAAACATGAATGAACAAAGAATATAATATTTTCTTAAGGCTGCTGTGCACTAACCCATTTTGATTTGCTTACCTCAATGTTTACGTATAGAGAAAATATGTCCAATTATTGTCGACTGGGATTCAAAGATATATTTTTTAAATTATACTCCCTAACAGAGAAAGGAATTATACACCTTCTCTTCGTTTAAAAGAAAAAAATAAATGAGGTTTTTAAATTTAAATTATTTTGTGAAACAAAATTTAGAATAGTGTGTTTTAAACGCTCATAAATTACTTTGGGGGACGAAATTTATAAAAAAGAAGGAATCCTGTTGCAAGGTGCAGAAAAGTTCAGGCCATCTGGAAATACCACTTTTATTGCATTATCTGCATTTATGTAGCTGTAAATAGTAGAAAAAATTTGTCAATATCTTAACATTGAGGTGAGCGGATTCAGTAGGATTAGCACACAGCAGCCTTCCGGCGGTGACTGGGTGAAACAAAATGTTGTAATGTAATGTAACACGAACATTCGGAAATCAGTGCATGGAACTGAGAGACGATCCGAGCCGCTCCAGTCGAGCAATAGTGTTTCAGACGGGAGATGAACTTTGCACTCGCAAAAATGTGCTGATTTTACTACTAAGCTTAATGTGTTGTAAAACAGTTAATTTGTCATTAATTTAAATAAATGTTTAGGGTGAATTGTACAAAGCTTTATCTATTAGAAAACAAAGGCAGAACTCTTGGGAGATTATTAAAAATGTAAAAAAAAAGAAAAAGAATGTTTTATGAATAATGAATGCATTGAATGTAGATTTTTTTAAACTATAAGCAATATAAATATATATATATATATATATATATATATATATATATATATATATATATATATATATATATATATGTGTGTGTGTGTGTGTGTTAGTTAAATTATTTCTATATATTCTATCCATAGGTTATACTTTAATCTACACCTAAAATAATTACCATATTTCACACAAAAATAATTTTTCAGGCAAATGTATTGTAATGTACAAGAACTATCAAAATATTTTCACAAAAAATTACTGTAAAAAATTAGTAATATGTACTTATCTAAATTTAGGTGCAAATTTTATAAACATACTAAATATACATGTATACAAAATTTTAGCAATTTGTGACTACACTATTTGGCCAAAAGCATTCGGACACACCCTTAAAGAAGTGGATCTGGCAGGTGACGTAATTTGATGCATAAACGAAAGCTAGAAAAGTGTTGGTAGCGGTTTTTCAGGTCATATTTATGTGTTTGTGAGACAATGAGTAAGTCAAAGGAGCTTAGTGACTTTGATCGTGGCATTATAGGGGGATGCCACCTTTGTGGGATATCAGTTCGAGAAATTTCGGACATTCTACAGAAAAAAAACCAGTGTGAGTGATGTAACTCTGAAGTGGAAACGTCACGGCAGTGAAACTGCAGAAAGACGAAGTGGCAGGCCGAAAAAAGTGAACGCAGCCGTAGAACTCTAAAAAGGGTAGTGAAACAAAATCGCAAGTCCTCGTTGATTGAAATCACTCAGTTCCAAAGTTCATCAGCCGTTAGTGCTAGCAGCAGAACTGTTCGCCGAGAGTTAAAAAACCTGGAGTTCCATGATCGTTCAGCCGCTCACAAGCCGAACATCACTTCCCAGAATGCGAAGCGTCGATTGCAGTGGTGCAAAGCTCACCGTCATTGGACTGTGGACATGTGGAAAAATGTTCTTTGGAGTGATGAATTTCGCTTTACAATCTGGCAGTCCGATGGACGCATCTAGGTTTGGCGGATGCTGGGCGAGTTCTTCTTACGTGACTGTCTTGTGCCGACTGTTAAGTTTGGTGGTGACAGCATCATAGTGTGGGGACATGTTTCATGGTTTGGCCTGGGTTCCTTAGTTCCTGTGGTTGGAAACATGAACTCTGAGATGTATGTGGACATCCTGGGCAATGCTGTTCTCCCAACTCTATGGTAATATTTCGGGGAAGGCCCATTTCTCTTCCGACAGGATAGCTGCTGCATTCACACATCGAGACTTGTGTAGGCATGGTTTGACGAAATGAGGTTCAAAAACTGGACAGGCCTTCTTAGAGCCCCGATCTAAATCAAATTGAACACATTTGGGACGAAATAGAACGCAGATTACGTAGACAGCCAAATAGACAATCCTCACTGCCAACACTCACTTCAGCTGTGATGGAAGCCTGGAAATTAATTCCTATGGACACATGTGAAATACTGGTGGAACGTCTCCCCAGACGTGTGCAGCCTGTCAACGATGCAAAAGAAGGACCAACATCGTATTAATATATGCCTCAGAACTCTCCGAGTCCGTACCACTGGGCGCCCTTATACTTTTGACCAGTTAGTGTATTAGTTTCGAAGAAAAAGGTGCGCACAAGTTTGAAAATAACATATTTTACAAAAAATACATTAAAAGTTTAAAGTTTCTATAAATTACTATGCTATTAGCTTTATACATTTGGCTATAAAATCGGTTCTAATTGTAGTATCGACTTAATTATTTTTTAAGATTTCTTACATTATGTTCTTCAAAATTAAATCACACTAAAAAATTGAGTTTTTTTTAAGTTTTAAGGTGGTCTCCCCCCTTCACTCGGTGTTTTTTTTTGGTGATTTTCTTTGATTGTTAATTTACAAGTCAGTGCAGGTAACATTGAACTGACTGAAGTGAAACATCTTTTTAGTCTACGTAAGGAAAGCATGTACCAATGTTTTGCAATTGTTCGTTTTGGGCTGCTGTTAAATCTGATTGGCTGGCACAGGAAAAAAAAATTAAATCTTTCACAAAGTCATATATCTTACGGTACTAAAATTCATTTTCTAGAAACCTAATTTTTCAATTACTTTTCTAAACGAGAAAGCTATTAATTTTAAAATTTTCAATATATTGTAATGGAATTTTGCGATAGTATTTTACATGTAACCAAAAATGTTTTGACCTAAAGCTAAGCTAGATGTGTTAATTTAATCTTTCTTCAGATACCTGCAGTTACAAAAATAAAATTTTAAAAAATCAATGCTTTTTCCCCTTCTTGACATATGCCAGTGATTTTGGGACATATTGTAAAACTTTTACTTCAGAACACAACTAAGTGTCACAGTAGTATATGGTTTAAAGGAAATTAAAATATACACTGCTGGCCACTGTAAATGCAACACCCTGAAGGAAACATGTAAATAACACGAAATTTACAACATGCATTAGCGGAGGTGAGATATGCAAATGATTAGAATTTCAGCGCAGACGCACATCACGAGCGCCTATGGTGCCACTTCAAAGCGCTATTTAAGCCTTGGAGATTTCGACGATTTCAAGTTCGGCAATTATGTTTTTCTTGTGGATTTTTCAAAAAACGATCGATTATGCCTCGTCGAAAACAGCGATCATCTTTTGATCAAGTATCCGAGTTCGACAGAGGAAGGGTAGTGGCCTACCGAGATTGTAGATTATCTTTCAGGGAAATCGGTAGTCGTGTTGGACGAAACCAAACAACTGTAATGCGGATATGTGATCGTTGGATGCAGGAGGGTACGACGGACCGGCGTGTTCGATCGCATCCACCTTAGCGCACCACTTCACGCGATGACAGGCAAATTGTGCGCATGGCAGTGACGGATCGCTCAGTCACATCACGAACCATAGCACAGCACATGCAGTCTGTAACGCATCATCCAGTGTCTGCGAGTACCATTCGAAGCCGTTTACAACAGAGTGGTCTGTCCGCAAGACGTCCATTGCTTTGTCTACCCTTGACGCAGAACCACAGACGTCTCCGCCGCCAATGGTGCGGTGACAGAAGGATGTGGACGGCAGAATGGAATGAAATTGTCTTTACTGACGAGTCACGCTTCTGTCTGCAACACCACGATGGTCGCATTCGAGTCTGGATACACCGTGAAGAGAGGATGCTGAACAGCTGCGTTATGCACCGCCACACTGGTCCTGCACCGGGTATTATGGTATGGGGCGGTATTGGATATCACTCTCGCACACCTCTAGTACGCATTGCCGGTACTTTAAACAGCCAGCGCTACATCTCCGAGGTGTTGGAGCCAGTTGTTCTGCCTTGGGGCTTGCTCACAGCCAGGGCACACAATTCAGGGCTTGCCCACAGCCATATTTCAACAGGATAATGCGCGACCACACGTGGCACGCATTGTCCAACGGTTCTTCGTCAATCGTCAGATTGAATTGCTCCCCTGGCCGCTTCGCTCTCCGGATCTTACGCCGATAGAAAACATGTGGTCCATGGCTGCTCTACGATTGACCCGATTCCATTCCCAGCTGCCCCAGCAGATCAACTTTGGCAACGTGTGGAAGCTGCTTGGTCTGCTGTACCCCAAGAACTCATCCAAAGTCTCTTTGAATCAATGCCGAGGCGTGTGGCAGCGGTGATCTCCATCAATGGAGGCTACTCTGGCTACTGATTTTGGCAGGAACCATACTTCACAGAAATCTATAAATTTAATCATTTGATACTTGGTCAAGATGTTATCTACAAAATAAATTTTGTTGTGATATATCTTGTCTTTCTTGGTGTTGCAATTTGGGTGGCCAGCAGTGTATTTCGATGAATGGTGCATAGGGTCTCTGGCTTAAGCACACAATTGTATTAAAAATTTATAAAAATAAAACCCTCTATTTTAAAATTATATGAAATGTTTACGAAAATTATATTTGTTTCCATGATTTTATATCACATTTGAACTAAAAATATACGTATTTTATCAATGCTGTACATTTTTTGGGGAAAAAAGTTCTCCGAACGTAAACAGATGCCTTAAAAATGAAAAATTCATAAAAAATACCCCCAAATTAAATGATATTAAGAAATCAAGTATTAATCTTTCACCGTGTGAAGCAAAATCTGCTTTATTTACGAAGTCTCATCCCTATTATCTTCTCTTTGGGAAAAAAAATAATGAATTTTCGGGAAATATTAAGAAGAGCAGCTGATATCCCCAGGGGTAGCTTAAAGCGATAATACAAATCTAGAACAGAAAAATATAAGCATTATATGAATCAACTGTATGGGTAGAACAGATAGATAAAAAATGTCTAAAAGACAGATAGAAAAATGTCCAACAAATCATAAAAATACTCACAATTCAAATGACTTCTGTTCCTGAGAATTTCGAATAAAGATATCTTAAAATCAATTTGTCACTACTACACTGAAGTGCCAAAAAAATGGTACACCTTCATAATATTGTGTAAGGACACCAGGAGCACGCCGAAACACGACTTGGCGTGGACTCGACCAATGTCTGAAAGTATCCGGGAGACAATTCACAATATGAATCCTGCAGGGCAGTCCTCAAATCCATAGGAGTGCGAGGAGGTGGAGATATCTTCTGACCAGCACGTTCCAAGGCATTCCTAATATGTTCAATAACATTTATGTCTGGGGATTTAAGTGGACAATGGACGTGTCTACATTTATAAGAGGAATCCTGGAGCCACTGGTAGCAGCTTTCGACGTCGGGGAGAGGGGGTCGCATTGTCCTGTTGGAATTGTCCAAGTACGTCGGAATAAAGGACATGAATGGGTGTAGAATATCGGACATTATGCTTATGTACCCGCCACTTATCAGTGTCGTCTATGGACGTGTCAGGGGTCTCATATCCACCAACTGTTAAAGCCCCATACCATCACAAAGACTCCACCAGCTTCAACATTCCCCGGTTGACATGTACGATCCATGAATTCACGAGGTTGTCACAATACCTTTACACGTCTATCCACCACACCATTGGACTTCCAACACCATTGGTCCAACTTCAGCATTTCCCGGTTAACATGTACGATCCATGGATTCACGAGGTTGTATCAATACCTTTGCACGTCCATCCACCACACCATTGGAACGAGTAGTACAATTGATACAATTGTATACAATTGGATAACAATATTGGCATCGAAGCGATAGAATACAATTGGAAACGAGACTCGTCAGACTAGGCAACGTGTTTCCAGTCATCAACAGGGTAATGGAGTTGTTGGCGGGCCCAGACAAGGCGTAAAGCTTTGTGCCGTGCAAACAACAACGGTACACGAATGGATCTGAAGTTCCGATAGCCCATGTCAATTGCGATCTGTTGAACAGTTCACACGCTGACACTTGTTGATGCCCCAACATTAAAATCCGCAGCAATTTGAGGAAGTGTTGAACGTCAATCTCGTTTAAGGATTCTCGCCAGTCTTCGACGGTCCCGTTTATTCAAGGTCTTTCTCAGACGGCACCGTTGTCGGAGATTTCATGTTTTACTGGATACCTGATATTCACGGTGCATTCGTGAAATGTTCGTGCGCGATAATTCAAATTGGATGTGCGGAAATGCTAGGTCCCATCTCTCGTGCTCCGATTATAACACTACGTTCAAAGTCACATAAATCGGCATAACATGTCATTGTAGCCGCAAGAACCGATCTAACAGCTGTTGTCTTACACAGGCGCTTCCGACCGCATTGCGTTACGCTGATTGGAAGCAGATCTCCGTTATTTGCATAACTTGTACCAGTTTTTGGCTCTTCATTGTATTAGGGAATTTTAATTTCTCGTAACTAATAATTCAATCACTTAGCAGGATATAGTCATATTTTAACCAAAGTAATTTATCTAAAAATTATCATTCTTCAATATTAAAAAACATTTTAAAACGGATTTTTAAACTAATGGTTTGTTGCCATTCTGTTTCTTGACAATTACTATATTCTGTGAAGAAAAAATAATCTTATGTTACAGTTTAAATACAACTTGCATTGTAATTTGAATTCAGAAATTTCCCCAGTAAAGTAAACAAGCATTTCAGACAGATCTCCAAATTTTATTACCACTTTTTAAGTACCAAATCCAGAAATTAAAATGTTTGTATTATTTTTCCAAACGTTAGCACTCTCTTATGATTTTCCTATCTTAAAATCCCTACGGAGGGGAAAAAATCGAAGTCGACTCAGCAACAATTTATGAAAAAACTAGAAGTATTGCCCCATGTGATTTAGAAAATTGTAGATTTCCGCGCAATTTGGTTACCGTTTGAACCAGTAATTCAAGAGATTTTTTCAAAGATTTTCTAATTCCTTAATTGTTAATTGATAGTGTAAACTCCTTATAATAGCTAACACTTAGTTTTAATCTCTGCTTACTCCATAAAAACATTTGATAAAGAAGAATTTTAAGATAATTACAAGTGTATCGTTAAACATTTGAACATGTGTATCTTTAATCCCTCCAAAATTGCGTGAGAGATTTACTTAGAAGTGAAACTAAAAAATATATAGAGTGGAACCCCGATTTTACGTTTTTCATGGGACCAGCGGTAAAAAACGTACGAAACGGGAAAACGTAAAATCGGGGTTAAAAAAAATCTGAGCATATTGTTCAAAAATTGACACTTACCAGATGAAATATCGGAAAAAAATGTGTAATCTTTACTTGTTTTTTGCTTTTAGATACAATTTCAACTACAGCATGTTCAATACTAACTTTTTTTTTACAAATTTCCTTCTTAGTTTACATTCGAAACTAAAAATTGTTTCAGAGTTTTTATGCTTTGAATTGCTTGATCAGCTGTGAGTACTACAACCTCCGTTATTTCTTCTTCATCTTCATCACCACTATCATCGGAAGCGGGCATTAAATTAGATATCGAAGGAATTTGTGAAGTGATGAGATGTGCGTCGTAGTCGATATACGCGTCATCGCCTTCCGGCAGATTTTCACCTTCAGCCAAGCAATCTTCTTCTTCCGTTTCATTGTAATCTGCAGGTGAAGGGCTAATTTCATTGTTGGATTTCGAGAAACCTGCTTTATTAAACACATTGGTAACGCATTTTTTGTCGACACTGTCCCGCACTGCAGAAATAAAATTCAGAGCTTCCAGAACATTTATCTTTGCTGTAGAAGCATCATGCAGGTCACCGGAACCAATAAATAGAAGTAATTTCCTAACCAGTTGTTTTCTGTAATGTGATTTAAGTGATCGGATAATTCCTAGATACAAAGGTTGAAGTTGACTGGTGCGGTTTGCTGGAAAAATTTTTACTGGCACATATTTCAATTTAAGATCCAAATGAGAGGCGCAGTTATGAATAAAAATAATGATTTTTCACTTCTGCAGTCGCATATTTTTATCCAGTTTTCGAAGAAAATCTTCAAACAGCGATTGAGTCATCCATGCCTTTTTATTCGAAGCGAAATCCGTGGGTAAACTTTTCCCATTTTTGAAACACCGTAGTTTCTTTGCTCTACTGATCACAAGAGACGTTAATTTCTCACTTCCGTCGGCATTAGTACATAATAAAACAGTTAAGCGCATTTTTGACAGCTTTCCCCCGTGGAAATTTCACCTTTGACCGTTAATGTTTTGTCGGGTAACAAGTTGAAAAATAGTCCCGTCTCGTCGGCGTTGAATACGTCTCTTGGATTGTACTCCTTTACTAAATTTGACAAAGTGTTCTCTTTCCACTACGGCACAGTTCCAATATCCACACCATCGGATTCTCCACAGATAGATTTTAAACATAAATTGTTCCTTTTTTAAAATCTGTCGATCCAGCCATTCGATGCAGAGAAACCTTGGAGTTAAAGCCTTTCAGCAATTTCAAGTGCATTTTCTTTAACGATGGATCCGTTTATTGGAATTTTTGATGCCCGGGCTTCCTTGAACCATTCCATTAAAATTTTTTCCAAATCATCATACGGAGATGTCTTAAGAGTTTTTCGTTTCTTTGCAGATTTTCCGAATTTTTCAGCACTTAACTCTACTGAAGCTTCTTGCTTTAAAATCGTTTGCAAAGTTGAATATGCCATACCCAAAGATTTAGTAAGATCAATTTTAGTGCCATGAAATTCTTTAGCTTTTTAGCTCGACGCTTTTTTAGCTCGACGATTTCGGCCTTTTTGGCTAGAAAGAAACATTTTCGTTTAGACATCCTTCCTTCAGGTTAAGAACGCTCGACAATGAGAAAACAATGGTTACGGTGCTCAAACGAACTTTTACAGGCCAGCTGAAACTAGTTTTACATTTAGTGGGTTGCATGGTCTGGTCATAGTTCCCCCCCCGCTCTCCATGTGAAGTGCGTACATTGGAAAATCTAACCAAGAGAGATCCATCACCTCTTTCTCTTTTGTTGACATTGAGTGATCGAAGAATCAAAAGGCATTGCAGTGATTCTTCTCCACTTGCGGGTGTCCGTCCTTTTGTTCTTCCCCCAACCTTCTGATTTTGACACTGGGAGGAAACCCCTCCTGCCTACCACACACACACAAAAGGACAGTAAGACGGAACTGAAAGAATGCCAGAACGCTTCAAACTGGTAAGAAACAAGTTTTTCTTGAAAGAAAGAAGTCGAAAAAGTTTGTGTGAGCCTTATAGAGGAAAAATGATTTTGATCTTGTCTTTGGAAAAAACGTATTAAGCGGGATTTTCTGGAAAGGGGTAACGTAAAATCCGGGATATTTTAACGTTATCGGTATAGGCAATTTTCACGGACCAGCAGAAAATGACGTAGGAAGCGGGATAACGTACGAAACGGACAACGTAAAATCGGGGTTCTACTGTATATAAAATTGTTCACTTTTCGAGTTATTACATCAATATGTAGTATAAAATAGGGTATATTCATTTCATACGGCCAGTTGTAGACTAGTGGTAGCGCGTCGGCTTTCGGCGCCGATGGTGTTGGTTTGATTTCCGACAAGCGCAATTGAATACTTTCCTGTCTAGGCTGGGCAGGGGCATGTTGAATCGTTACAACGGGAAGTACTGTTCTATTGTAAACAGGAGTCGCACTCCGCAAGCTATAAAACTATATGGACCTTCCGCAGTCTAGAACTTCTGCCCAAGGACAATAGCAATAGGAAGAATACTCCTTTTAATATTATTTCTGTAGTAAACATTTATTTATACATTTTTCAAACTAATTTATTATTTTACGTATTAAATTCTGAAGTAACACAAAGAGCATTCAAAACATTTTTGTATACATTATATCTACAGTATTTTACTGGGAGAAAATTAGAAACATTTTAGGAATACCAAGAAAAGACGAATAGATGTAAGACAATTATAGCTTAAACCACTGGTTAACCAAATATTTCCCTGTGAAACGTAGACTAAATGGTAACATTTCTTCCAACCTCTCTAAGTCAAAATTGAATTTATAAAAATAAAATATAAATTTTGTATAAATAACAGTGCTACTGGTTGATGATTTTTATATACCAAATTCATATGCATCCTTTGTATTTGAAATACCTGTTCCAATTAATTTATATTTTGTACATGTAATTACATCTTCCATACTTACTAGTGTCTTAAATTATTAATTCTGACTTGTATTTTCTATCATTAACTTTTTTTTCGGGGCGGGGGATTACTTAATATCACTCCTAAAAGAACTTGAAAAAATATTTAGACAATTTGAAATGGTTTTTTTCTAAGTATAGGTTACAAATAGCTTGGTTTGTTTCAGTACATTACATAAAATATACAGGAGATTTCAATAAGGAATCATTAGATTGTGAAGAAATAATACCCCAACCACTGAAACAGTTATAATTATAAAACATGGATTTTGAAACCCATTAGATTTGCTAAGTATCGACTATCATTTGTAGTGCATTTAAAAGAAAAAGCAATTGATTGAGGAATTTTTTTACCAACCTCAATCAGAGTCTTGTATTGCCGGCCCACTAAACTAAAGAATTTTGGCTATAGAGAAAAAAAAATCGAAGATCACAGTACACTTACCCCCGAAAAAATGTGTCCTCATAACCCCCAAATAAACTTTCATAGCATTTGTATCAACTTATTTATGTGAACATGCACTTTTTTTTTTTGCTACTAACAGCAAAAATAAACGTAATCTCGACGGAAATCTCACTTTATTATTTTAATCCCAGTGTCAATTATTGCACATTGTATAAGTGACGATTTTAGGAAATTTAAAGCTTCAGAATATTTCCAGCTATTACTAGTTCTGATTAAACAGTTCGGGTCAAACAGAATATTCGATAAATTATTTTACAATGAGATAAATATATGGTATAGATTTTCTCCCTATCCCCCCAAAACACTATAAATTTTCATGGTATATGTATCAACTTATTTGTTCGAACAGCCTTACATTTTATACCTGCCGCTAATCACAAAAAGTGACGAAATCTAGAAGACAATCTCGACGAATAATATCATTCTGAGTATCAATTACGCAATTTATATGTGTCAACTAGCTGAAAATCCGCGCTTCGCTACGGAGTACATTCAAATTAAATACAACGGTAAATGTATGCAATAATTGCCAAAAAATATAAATATATATATTTATAATAAATGAGACGATCAATATATACAATTGATGTAAAAAATATTTATATATATATATTTATAAAAAAATCATCAGGAATATTTATTTTTTTTTGGATAATATCCAATCGTCTGCTGCATTAGAAAGAAAAAATGTTTTTTTTTGTCTATTTAGTTGTTACGCACGTGACGATAAATTTATTGACAGTACCAGAAAAAGAAATCACGTGATAAGCATTTAATAAATTAAATTCTAAAAATTAATCTTCAAAAATTCACCAAAAATCAGGAAATGGAGGTAAAAATTCGAAAAAAATTTCATTTTGAAGGAATGTTTATGATCTTTCTCGTGATATAAATTTTCTAACCCTCAATGTATTATTTTAAATGCAAACGTAAAAAAAGTTTGAAAAACAGCTTAAAATTTTAATTTAAAAAAATTAAAGAAAAATTAAAGAAGAAGAATTTTTGAAAAATCTCTCTTAGTGCACCCCTACACTATTAGAAGAATCGCCATGCAAAATTTCAGCCCTTTAGGTCCAGCGGTTTGGTCTGTGCGTTGTATGTCAGTCAGTCAGTCAGTGAATGAATGAATCAGTTACGGAACTGTTTTATATATATAGATTTGTGCAACTGGATAAAAGGTCAAGCGTCAGAATCATTTCCCCTATTGCGAGTTCAGTTTAACTATTTTATGTCGAATAGAATGTTTGATTAAATCTATTACTCTGGGTTTAAAGAAAAAAAATTCTAATTTTGTAACATGTGGAAAATTTAGTTTTTATTTATATTTTACTTTTAAAACTTAAAATTTAGAAAACAATTTGTCACCCATTGTTAGGGGTCTTGATCCGTCCACATACTTCGATGTCTATTTAGTAGAAATATTGTAAAACTTAATCGTCGTTAACTAGTGAAAGAAATGAAAGTATTTACTTACAGATTAATATTAAACTAAACAATATATCATTTTAAGAAATTTTAATTTTTTGGGACTAGACAATTGTTTTGGTTTTTTGAAATTTTCTCAAAAGAATTATGTGAAACACACGTGGAAAATCCCTAACAGATTCCTTGCAATAAAAATTATAGTAAAAACTTTGTAAAAAGAAAGTCGCAGGATATTGAAACTGTTGGATATTAACAATTACATAGTTTCTGGTTATGATTAAAACAAACGTAAACACTGAATAATGTGCCAATCACCATTCTTTAACTGAATGTAATAACGAGACATTCCCTCATAAATATTTTACATAAGGTAAATTCACAAATACATCCAGAAAACTTAATCTCGAATTTTGGTATAGTGTCACTGTTTTCTCCTTGTTTACTTCACAGAGTTCATTTTTAATGGTATTGCCATAAGTAATAAATACATGATGGAAGTCTGCTGCTTAAGGTATGTTCAATTATTTCATCATCTTAAATAATTTATAATTATGACCTTTTTTTTCCATTAGGTGACAAAGAAGGTGGTAACACACGGAAAATTTTCCAAAGCACATGTTTGTTTCAACACAAGTGGTGATAAAATCATATTAAATACGTGCAGCACATCCAGTCAGCATATATGTTTGACGAAAGAAGGTTTCCTAGAAAAGTGTGATGACAGTGCATCGGGAAAAAACAGAATCTTAGTTAAAAGAAGTCAAACATGGGAAAAGCCAAGCACTACAGTTGCATCAAACGTAGATAAATATGTTATTAGGAGATACGTAATTAGGAGTCTGGCAATAAAAGAGGAAAGTGGGGTAGTTTTTGAAGACTCCAATCAAGAATCGAACGAATTCAGTCAGAAAACGTCAAATGAGAACACTGGAGAAGAATCTAAAGGAGAAAGCAGACTAAAATGGAAAAGAAATGTTTATAGAGAATCGAAAGGAAAAACTGAAGAGAAAGTTCGGGGCAAAAGTGAGAAGGGTAAGAAAGAAGAGGGTGAAGAGACTGCTGACAAAAAATACGAGCGTCTAAAGGCAGGAAAAGATCAGGGTAAGAAATCAAATAGAAAAATACCAAAAAAGTGGAAAAGATCAAGTGAACTAGAAACAGATGTTAAAAACGTTAAAAATGAGATGATTAAAAGTAAGAATAAGACAGAATTAAAAGTAGGCGAAGAAGAAGATGTATACGAATATGAAGTTCATGAGATAACAGAAAGTGCAGAGGACCTTGGGAAAGAGGATGAAGTTGCTGAGGAAGTGGAAGAGGCAGTGATTAGGGAAGATTTAAAATATTATCAAGAGGGAACAGCAGAAGAAAAAAATAAAACGCAGAATGAGAGACAAGGTGAAGAGGTAGGAAAGGATAGAGTTGCGGAGGAAGATAAAGCAGACCAAGACAGACAAAAGGAGAAGAAAGAAACTGATGATGATGTTTATAAAGCTAAGCATCGGGAATCTATCAAGAGAAAAGAAGTAATGCTCATACAGAAAATCCATATGCATAGTAGACATCTATGCAAATCTAGCAACGACAGGAAAAATTTGATAAATTGCGATAACGATGCTTATCTAAATTTTGCATGCGTCGGAGCCAGAGATGGAAACATAAAAATGTGTCGTGAATTTAACGAAGATGAAGTAGCATTTCCTGTTTGTTTTCTGGTAAGTTACTGCACAAACAGTAAAATGTTATTATTTTATCCTTTGTAACTTTAAACAAGAATTAAGCTTTACTTTTTTTATCTTTTTTTTTCTTTCTGACATAGGACATTTTAAGCGTATATATTCTATCGATTTGATATTTTCTTGATCTTTCCTTTTTAAATCTGTTACAACTAAACACCTTCTCATGTAGTAACTAGATTTTCATTGAAACTAAATCACTTAGAACTGAAAACGTCTTTGCATTCTCACATTCCGTTTCTTTAAACTCTTCCTCATTAGATTATGTACGTCGAAAGACTTAAAAAGGTTTTAAAAAGTGCAAAATTATAGTGTTATTTGGTGTTCGAAATAGATTTATAGTTCACGTTCTAACGTGTTTTTTTTGTCTTGTGTTTTTGTACTTATGAAGGTTATCACACCTTGAATGTGTGCGTAATATTTGTTAATTTATCAATCAAGGATCGTTAAATTTTAGTTAAAAAAATTGAAGGAAAAAAATTAACACTATTAAATTAATATGCATTTTCTTCAACTAGTAATTCGAAATAATATAAGTTAACTTCTCACTCTAACTTAAGTTTTTTTTATTCTTTAAAGGAATATTTCAGTCTATAATTTAGATATTGAGATTCTTCAACGACTTACGTATTGTTAGATTAGCTTTTAATAATTTAAGTCTATTCCAGTTAAACGATTTTTTACGAACGATGTTCTCAAGAGAATAAAAAACGATAAGACTTCATTAAATAATGATTCAGCTCTATCTACTTTTTATGAGTCTTTTTGATTCTTATACAGGTAAAGAAAGAAAAAGAACTCATTTTATGAATAATTACTTCTGAGTTTTTTAATCTTTTCCCTCTGTAACAAGATTTATTTCTAATAAAAACTACTCTTCAAAATTCAAATATTTTCTAAATTTCCGCAGCTTTTTAAATGATAAACTAAGGCTGTATTTAATGAGTACTATCATTAAGAATTAAGAAAGTTTGATAACCTCCATGTTTAAAACATTACATATTTCGCTATTAGGGTTCATAGAAGTTCCCACAATGCTTATGACGAAGTGTTTTACAAATATAGTTGTCTTAGAACATGATTTCTTAACCTGAGGTCCATGAACACCTTAGGCATCTGTCAGGAAATTTCAAATGGTCCGCCAACTTGAAAGAGAATTTTAGTGCAGGAACTTGTTCATGCGCTAAACATAAATTTCGAGGCCTTTTATTTGAAACTATAATAGATGCATTATTTTAATTGGAAAATTCAAGAATCCACGTAGTAGCCTTTGAGCTTCTATTCAGTCAAATGTACAGTCTACGGCGGAATGGACTCACAGACTTCAAATGTTAATAAAAAGCGAAGAAAACAACTTGCAGAAAAAAAGTTTTATATTTCCGAAAAGTAGTAGCAATTTAGTTTTTTTTTTCCAACTAGTTTTGAAAATAACGGCACTCAGGTGGCGCCCGTTATTTGCGTTGAACTGCCGAAGCCTAAAGTGTGTCATCACTCTGCTCGTTCTCTGTAAGGCATTGCGGCAGCTTCCTCTTTGATAGGGAACTCACGGACTAGTTGCATATTTTTAGGTGTTGTAATGTTCCGAGGACGAAACCTTGATATCATTGAAGGCAGGTCAACGTGCCCACTTGTTGGAAATCCATCGCAGGAATGTTCTTCGATCAGGAACGACGTCAGTTGTATAGAGCCCGAAGTGTGTCCTAAATGCCCGAAGTGCGTCCCTAAGTGCGTCCCCTCTGTGTCGCAGTTACAGAATCGTTCTTTTTAACCCTTCATCGGGCGCTCCTGTGTAAAAAGTATAGCAATTTCGTAATTTTGAATGGTTTGTATTTGCATGCAAGGTTTGAATGTTCTAAGCAGTTTCTATTTATAGCTACACCCTTTCTAATACGGGTCTGATTTTCTGACCCTTGTATTACTCTCCATTCATTGTTAGTTGTGATTTGACCGTGGTAAACCAGCGATTCTACTCGATTACAATACAACAGAAGCAAGAGTTGATGCAGTCGATCAGATGTGCAGCTATTACATGATATCCCGCATATTACAAAGATGGATTCTCTCATTTTTTTTGTAGGTTTTTGGACATAATGGGATTCAATCCGCAAGCTGTCCTTAGATCCAATAAACCAGACAATTTTGAAATAAGGCGATTGTATCTGCATTCTTTGGCCTTTATTTATAAATATACTTCAATATTATCAACATTTTTTGTCTTGTCATAAAACGCAGAATTATCATTTCCAATTTGAAAAAAAAAGTTTATTACAAAAAGAATAAACAAGTTTGAAAGAGACGTTGCATTTTGTGCCACGCGCGACCGCTGATGTTCAAAAAATTGGCGCGCCCGCTGATGGAAACGCGATGTTCACCAGATCAACTCATGGTGTCTGCTGACAACTAAAAAATCTGTCCAAACTCTTGCCCCCTCCAGCAGAACCCTACTCCCCATTCCCTTATCAGGGACCTTCATAAAGACGGAAGTCTATTCTTTCGCACCCTGTACAAACTGTGCAGTAGTCTCATGCGGTAAATAATGCTCCATAAAAGTAGAAATGCATTATTAACCCTTCAACCGGTTTTCCCGTACAACGTACTGGCTACTCACACCTGGCCCCAATCAGTTTGGCCGTACAGCGTACGGACATCGATATTCTCTCCTTTCCTCGTTTCGTTTGCACGTGCTTTTGGTTTGTAACGAATAATACTAATACAATGCCTAGTAAAGCAAGGCATTGTACCTTTATATATTTATAAGCAAGGCATTGAACCTTTTATTTTGTACGGCTCTAGAGCTTGGGGTATGGCGCTCAAGAAGAAGATTAATTGTAAATATCTCCGACGCATTCAAAGACGTATTCTCTTGCGAGTCATATGTGGATATCGCACCTTAAGCTATGAATCTGTTTATGCAATTTCTGGTTTTCCTCCGATCGACACTGCCATTCTTCATAATATCGCCTTTAGAGAAAATTTCTCTACTTCTTCTACTTCTGGTTACGATTATGTTTTACCTCCATCTGATCTTCCTCATCCCACGGAGAGAAAGACTATCAATGTTATTAATTATTGCAACAAAACTGCAGGTGATTTCCCTGTTACTTGCTATACTGATGGCAGTAAAATTGATGGCAAGGTTGGTTTCGCTTTTGTTGCCTTCAAGAATGGCATTGAATTCGAGCATTTTCAATTTAGAATTCGAGATGAATGCACTGTTTTTATAGCTGAACTTTTATGTTTAAACTTTGCCATTAAATGGATCATGAATCGAGATAGTGCTGACAAAGATTATCTCATTTGTACCGATTCACTTTCATCCTTGGAGACCTTAAAATGTATTTCTTCTGCCAATAGCATTATCGTCGAAATTCAAAGGCAACTCAAAACCCTTGAAAGTAAAAACGTCTCTGTTTTCTTTGCTTTTGTTCGTGGGCATACTGGTATCTTTGGTAACGAGCGAGCCGACTTCCTTGCCAAGTCCGCTACAAGGCGTGAAATTGACATTAGTGTCAATATTCCCAAATCTTTTTTTAAGAAGGTCATGTTTGAGAGTATGGTGGAGTCATGGAACCAAGAATACGTCAGCTCAAATAATGGTAGTTTAACCAAGAAATTTTTTTCCGTCCATTAGAATGAGACTCTCTTGCCATCACTTCTTTGCTAACTACAAATTGACTCAGTTCCTCACAGGACATGGAAATTTTAAGAGCTATTTGAGTAGATTCAAATTGTGTTCGGCGACCCCCTGTGATTGCAGCGTTGGTGGCGAGGAAAATGCTGAACATGTTCTGTTTTTGTGTTCGAAGTACCGCAGGGAGAGAAATATTTTTAAATTGGCTCTTAAGGACTTAAATATTAACTGGCCTCCCAATTTCTCTCTGCTCGTTTTTGGGAAGTGTGCTTTCGGCTTATTTTGTAAATTTATTGTAGATATTTGTAATTCTTCTTAGTTTCTTTATTTGTTTTATTTTGTCTGTTTCTTATGTTTTCTTAGTGTTTTATACTTACCTCTGTAAGTCCCGTGTGATACTTTGTGGTACACGGGAATTTTATGTGTATTTTTTTATTTAAAAAAAAATGCCTAGTACAAATATTTTTAACAGATGGCGCAGCTTGTCCATTTCATTTGAATTCTTTTAACCCAGTTTTTCTTTATTAAACGGAAGCGCGGGAATTTTTGCTTTGTGGAATTTTTGTTCTACTGCTTCCAACGCTTGTAATTAAAACTTGCGAATTTTTTAAAAATTATGGACGAAATAAAAGTCAAAAATACTTTCCTGTTAGATGATGGACTGAATTCTGATTCAGATTCGGAACTGTCTTCTAATAATTTGGATTATTCTTCAGATAATTTTTTCTGCCCTGATTGTGACGTAGGACTTTGTATTACACCATGCTTCAAATTGTACCACACAAAAAGACTTTTCACCAATTTGCAAAAGTGTAAACTTCACATTTTAAAGTAAGTACGAAAGAAATTTTTGTAAGATATGTTAAACATTTTTCATGGTATGCAGAGTTTTCTTGCAAAAAGCAAACATTTAAGGGTTTTTCTGTTCCAAAAATTTAAAATAAAAATAGTGTAAATGCATTAAAAGTGAAATTTAATAAAAAGCTCTTTTGTTCTCTTATTCTATTAAGTATGGTGTTTAACTATAGGCAACAAAATATACGTCTTTTTTGGCAACATTTCTAGTAAAAAAAATTGACTAGTTAAGAGGTTAAATCACAAATTTCTGTTTGTAATATATTGTTATCTTCTGTAAATCTTTTGTATTTTCTTTTATGTAAGTCCTTCCAATTCTATAATATGAATATTATCGATATAAATAGGTTTTTAGAACTATTTCTTCCTTTATTGCATTTCCAAACTTTTTGCTTGAAACGGCGGTTTATATGAGTGTTAATTATCAGGGGGATTGGTCTACAGTATTTAACAGATTGTCAAAGGTGTTCACGACACTCAAAAGCTAAGAGCAAATGTCTTAGAAGAAACTGCAGGCCAAATACTAAAACATTTACTATTTACAGGTGACTTCTAGGAACTTGGTTACTTGTGACATCTTCAGCAATGTTCAACTCTGCTTCCTAGAGGAAAGAAATTCTACTGTTTTGAGGCCCTGTAAACAAACCAATCGTTATGCCTGCTTTGGAGAGGAAGGTGATCCCATCGAATGCGTGAAGCGTATTGTGAGACGTTCTCCGAACCAATATGGGTCACCTAGCGATGAAAAATTTTATCGATTACTCTGTAAGAACTGCACCATAGACCATAAATTTGTCATCCAAGGAAAGCCAAAAGATGTAGAACCTGAAATAGAAGTAATCACATTTCCCACGAAGTAATATTTCAGTTAGGAATAACTCAATTCGTGGCCAAACTACAAATAGACTGTGCATGGTCTGTATGTATAAAATTTCAAATAAATGAGTTTGTATAAGCATATTAATCCAGAATGTAAACATTTATTTCCTCGGTTTCCACACCCCCTTTTGCGTTGGTATCTGAAAATTTTATATTACTCGAAGGCTGCCGTGTACTAATCCTATAGGTTAAAATTAAGGTGAGCTAATCCATGGATTAGCTCACCTCAATATTAACCTATGGAGAATATTTATCTATGGATTGCCGACTTAAAGATTTAAAACAAAATTGTGCTCCGTAATAGAGACAGAATTTTTACACCTCGGGGCATTTTTCGGTTTCCGTTTTAAAGCAAATAACATTTTAAAATTTTAGTTATTTGCGTTATTTTAAAATTTTAGTTTTTTCATTGAATTATCAGCATTTATGTAGCATCAACAGTAGACATATTTCCTCCATAGGTGACCGAATCCAATAGGGTTAGTACACAGCAGCCTTAACATGTTGTGATTAATAACTTTATTTTCAAAATTCGGATAGGCAAACATTCATTGAACGAGGTGAGTTCAAATTTTAAGCTCTATTTAATTTCTCGAAAAGTGCATACACTAGGATGCCGAAACTACCGTCACGTCTCAACGCACGCATTTTTCACAACTTCGATGCCACGACTGCATGGCCGCAGTAAACACTATTTTGGGGGTACGTTGACCACTAGGAAATCGCTCATTAAAGAGCTGATCGTTGGATGCGGCTGCTTCAGTTCATTATGACTGTCTGAAACAGCTTTCACCGCGAGCATTCTATGAAATGGTTGTTTCATTTATCATTTATAACCGTAAAGAACTTCCGGATCTTTAAAAAAAGTTTCTAGCAATCCCCATTCTAGAGAAAAAAATAGGACACTTTATAACTTGAAACTACACTGGACTTACATTTATAGAAGGAATTGTTATGAATTTTATCACAATGGTTTAGAAACAGAATTGATCAACTACTGAAAAATGACACTCCTCTCTTATATAAAAGAGGAAAAACGTTGCATTTTAATAAAAATGTAAATCTCTATATAAATTGATATTTAATTTCAAAGGAAAAATATAATATTTGGAAATATTAATTTTTTATATCAGTTGGGAGTTATTTCCTAGAAGTAAATTTATATGTTCGATGTAATTATGTAATCTAATGAACTATGCTCTTATATATTATGTTACACGATAGTAACAGATCATATGAGCGGAAAAGCGTACATATTAAAACTTTTAAGGTATTGGTAATATAAATTATCAGAGACTTTACAGAGATTAAATCAAAATAAGTGCGTGTAACTTTGAACTACTTTACAATGATAAATTTACATTGAATATCATTTTATTTGGTATGCCTTATAAATTTATATCTCCGAACCTGACGGCGAGTATCTTAAACTATTTAAAGCATTTTTGAAACTTTCTTTTTTTTACATTGAAAAAAAGAGACTTTGTGAACGCTAGAGTCATTTCTTTTTCTTTAGGCACCAGCAGGATTTGAACTAGATAAAAAAAAAAGTTAAATAAATGGTTGTGTTGTTCTCAAGTATACGCATATAATGCTCAAATGTTTGAAAAAAGAGTTATTTGAAAGAGATTTGAAAGAGAGTGTGATCCTACTTTAGATCCTACCGAAATAAGATGGCTGTTTTCTTGGCGGAAAGGGGAACCAACATCCTTGAAAGACCTTTGCGTCCTTTGCCTCTTTATTCAGCTAGACCTCTAACGTATATAGACATACTCAGAAAGTGCAGTCATATGACGAGGCTGTAATTCTCTGAATTTGCAGAGGAAAGAACTGAAGCCTTCTTCTTTCTGAGAAAAACTTTGTCCCTGACCGTCCTCATGCTGAAACAGTTCCATTTAGACTTTTGACAGGACACGACTATTTATTTGTATGACCATATTTTTCGTTTTAATTTTAGAGATTCTCCTTTGTGGGGTTTATGTATTTCAGAACACGTTTAAAATACTAAGCATTTGGACTAGAGTATTTTTTTTGACTTGGTTCAAAGATACGAATGAGTGAATGACGTAAAAGCTTAGTATTTGGAAACATCAACAACGGTCTCAAGTCAATCATAGACGCGATAGTCGTTACTGCATGCACAACATCTACTATTTAAAAACTTTACAGTAATTATGTTGAGGAATTACTTCAAATAACACAAGAACGATTATTATCGTTTCACATATCGAGAAAGACCGCACCCTCTTTGGAGCTACCCTCAAATATACCCAGGTACAGCTTGACGTGTTTGGAGATGACCTCTGAAACACCTGAACAGCGTGGTGCGTCCACACAGCATTCTTAACAATTTGAAGATTAGCTTGAACCTCCTACTCTCCCGTTAGATAACTCTCAGGGTCTAGAGTAGTGGTTCTCAACCTGGAGGATACACCCCCACCCCTGTGGAGGAGCAAGGGATATTCAGGGGTGTCTCGGATGGTTAGCAAAACATTTATGTCTAACATATTTCAACAAGGATTGTGAAACCGAAAATAAAATTCAGCGATTAGGTATTTAGTAGTTATCGTATTCTATTACTTTTTGATATTGTTTATGAACCTTAGTGGGGCAGTAATGTAAACAGCATAGATCCGTTGTGTTGTTTGCTGTTAACGTAAACTCATTTCATAGTCGACGCTACCAGACTCCTGGCCTATATTTGGCTATCTCGTCCACTACTGCAGATCGCTTATAAACTTTTACGCATGCGCCTTGGCCATTGTGATGTCACACAATATGATATTTTAAAATTTATGTAAGTATGTTTCGGGCTTAGGGATGGGAAGGGGATCGTAGTGCCTGAGGGTCATCCAGGGGGTGGGACATAGACTTAAAAAGGATCATTGGTTTAGAGCAATGGTTCTCAACCTCGGAGGACTGATCCTCTGGGGTGGCATGAATGTTATTCAGGTGGGAGAGAGAGGGTATAGTTTGCAAAACGTATGGGTAGAACACATTTTACTAGTGTTAGTTAAGAATTTTAGGACTAGTTTGGGATTAGGGGATGAAAATCTTACAAAGGAGAGCCCACACTCAAAAAGGTTGAGAATTACTGATGTAGAGTTTTTCGGAGCAGCTGTACGTAGGGTGTCGCAACCTCCCCCCTTCCCCATTCTTGGAAACGGCTCATTATAGATGTTGCAAAACCCGAAAGCGAACTTTTTCTTTGACTTTTACTGTAACCGCAACTAACGAAGAACTAGCGAGATGTTTTTGAAAAGGAATAACAGCTGTCACATTGTAACGGATAGTAACGGATATTAGAGGCTGTTTTCAGTAGTTCGTCCTCTTTATACTTGTGTTATGTTTTATAATTTTCTTATTAAAGTTTTGTTATTATCAGAAGGTGTTCATGCTTCCAAGACTGGCCTCGAATTTTAATGATAAATTTATTTAAATGGAGTAGCAATCCTTTTTACAGCTAAACCGAAAGAGGACTAAGCCAGCTTCACCCCAGATATAAATGAAAAGTTTTACCAAAGAAAGCAGGTAAGGTGATTTTACCTTTACCTTTATTTAAGAGTGGTTAAATTTTATTTTACAATAGAGATGGGGGATTTGGTGAACTTAAAACGTTTTTCCTTATTTCAGCATTGATCAATGTTACCATTCTCTTTCAGAACAGTTTATAAGTTGGTATCTAAAGAGAAACATCATTAACATTTTTCGGTGCATAACATTAGTTTCATACTAGCATATAGAAAAAAAACAGTTAACGGCTGAAAACAAAGATGGGGATCTTGTGAATTTACAAACTTCTAGGTGATTTCAACATAGTGCAGTGTTGCCATTCCTTTTCAGAACGGCTCGTAAACATTGTTCTGAATAAAAGCCGCATTTAACGTTGCACGGTGCCGACAGTCAGTTTCAGTGTGCAGCATATATGGAAGCTAGAAAAGTTTTGCAAAATTACATGGAAGTTTTTAGGCTTGTTATATAATAGCACCCAAGTAATTAAATGTATAGGAATGTTTAAGAGACAGTTGGTCCACATACTGAAGTAGTGACTAGAATTTTATACTTAACCGTAAAGGTTTCAATAGAGGTCTAAGCTAAGTAAGATGACTAGTTTTCTTTGAATTATTTTTTAAAACATGAAATGGGTAATGGTTTAGGAATTCCACAAGACATCGTGTCTTGTTAGGTTTTGTGGGTATCAATAAATCCAAAGGCGAAAATTAGGAATTTTAAGATAATAAGAAAGTTTGTAACATGTAATAGGGTGTAACGTAACTAAATTGAGTCTTTTCTCCTACTTTTCATATTGATTAAATATCAATCTCTTTCATGGAAGGAAAAAATTCTTTTAAAAAATGTTCTTTCATGCGATTTGTCAAAGTCATTTAAATTAAACTAGCTGGGATTACTGAAATCCTTTGATTTCTTCAGAAATTACGTACATTTTAGCAAATAATCTAGTTTTCTTGTTCTGTTTTTCGTAGATAATATGTAATTAAATTTCAAATTGTTTATGTTATATACAATTTCATGTAATTTCTCAGCCAGTATATCATTCTCAATTTTTTTAGGATATTATTTTTTCAGAACAGAAACAGAAACTAGAAAGATGATTAAGAACTGTTTTTTTTTGTATTCTTTTAAAACCATATTTTATAAAATAACCTCAATCCTCATATTTTTTCTCCCGGATTTCATTGTCTTCATGCATTCTCCTATTACAAATATTTTATTTTAAAAACTATATGTCATTGTTTCAAGAAAGGTTAATAAAATATGACTCCACAGCATACTCCAAAAGAGAAATTTCATAAAACAAAATACATGTCTCTATTATCATTGGTTACATTGATATTGCGTCAGGGAGCATGATTGAGAGCCCTACCAATGTGAATTATTATTTAATGACACCAGAGAAACAATATATTGCAAAAAAAAATTGTTTTATGGGAATAATAACCAAACGTTCGTGCACTTTACATCCAGCTAAGTAAAAGTATTTCTGGTGCTTTTCTTTGAAGGTGATAATATTCCTCCTTATATCCAAAATACTTAATAACGACGGTATGTCTTAATTTCCTTGTTACAAATAATCTGTAGAAGACTAATTCAATTATCTCTGGAAGGTATCATTACATAAAATGTTACCTAATTGAGTTAGAAATATTTCGTAATAATTCATAACTAGTTATACATAAAATGAACGGATACAAAGTACTTTAATATTTTATTAATATTTTGTTTTTATAAGAATGTACAGAAAATTCATACATATTCTAATTTTTGTATTATGAAATATGATTTCTTGGTTCTGAAATTGTAGGAAATATAAATGTAAGGCAGAGCGTAAAGGAAGCTTGAGATTTAGAATAATTTTAGCTCGTAATTTAAAGAACTATTTTACAGATAATTTGCAATAATTTCAGTATTTCATTGTTAAATAACTATTTTTAGAGCCATGACATTATTTTCATGTTTAATCATTTAGTTTATTTAATTATTTATTACCCAATATGCATATTGAATAAAGAAGGTTTAGAATTACTATAAATGAGAGGAAAGAGCTTTTAGTGAGAATAAAATATTGTTTAGTTTTTCTAAAAAAATAAACGAATTGGAAATTAAACTGAAACTGTACTGCACATCATTTTTCGACTCCACATAAATTTTTTTCACTGATGAATTGCTAACCGCTGAAAATACGTTATATTTCATTTTTTTCAGACTTATGGTCATATTGTAATCCCTTAAATGCATCAAATAAGTTAGTATTAAATTTTGCCATTACGTGCCATTTGAACAGCTATGCTCTGTAAAAAGCTGCTCTGTTCCCGTTTAAAATTTAATAGCTGAAACCGGTAGATTAACAAAAAGGAAACGAGATGCAACGAGATGGTTAAGTGTCACGAGTGCAGAAGTTGTCAGAGTAGATCTGAGTAGTCAGGAAAATATTTTTTTTTGCTTAAGTTATGTTTCAATAAACTAAGACGTGTCTAATTAGCGGTCCTGGGTAATTTCAGATTATTGGATTTACTTTCATACCAATGGACTGAGTCATTAAGCTGATAAAGGTTAAAATTTCATGGATTTTATTTCATTTTTGATATCCTGAACTTCATTCTATAGTTACGCTTTTATGTAATACGATCATAAATTTGAAACGGTATCTATCTAAATTGCGTTGAAAGATGGATTGTGGATAATAGTTTAACACTTTTTTAATGAAACTTGATGTTTGTTTTCTTTAATAATAGAAACATTAATAATGGGAACAGACGGTAGATTTTAGGATTTTAAAACGGGCAGTAAAATATCGCATTATAACGAATCCTAAATATAGAGTTGATTTTCTCTTAACAACAGATGAAAGTTTACTCCGGAGTAAACTATAAAAAACGCAAAATTATTATGTATTTTACAGCATACTCAGTAAGTAAATAGGTACACTAAAAATACATAAAAGTAGGTTTTATAGGATCTTATAACTGAAACATCATGGAAAAATTCAATTTTCTCAAAAAGTAAGTGTGTAGTTTTGAAGCAATGATACGTGAAGAAATATTTTTTTTTGTTTGTTTCGAGAGAACTGATATTAAAGTTCTTTCTTTCAAAAAGAAATAACTTTACTAACACTGTTTTAGGCATGCATAGAGTAATTATAGGATTTTTTCCAAACTTGTTTTTAAAAACCTTTAAATAAATTAACTTTATCTAGAGTTTTTTTTTTCAAAAGTTTTCAGTTTTTTTGAAGGTTTAAAGATAGCATAATCCTCCCAAGTAGATACATGGGAGATAATCTGTCTGTTACTTTCATTTTTTTATACAATTTTCACGCATAAATACTTGGAAGATTAAAATAAACCTAGTTCTGCATAAAAAAATCTTTATATCCTTACTTTAAAATTTAATCACCAAATATTTTTTTTAACTTCCTATAAATATCCTTTTAAGGAACGTTGCAAAGTAATACATACTATAATACTACTACTACTATCAATTTTAAAAGCAGCCGCATTTTCATCCGAAAACGCTGTCTTAATTATTTAAATGTCTTTCATAATGTAAACATAACATTTACATTAAAGAAATGTATGTCTGAAAATATGTTTAAGTATAATTTCATTTTAGGACAGTTTGAAGTTTAATTATTTGAAAATATGCAAATGTAAACCATATTCCAAGGTGACGTGTTCCTCAAGTCATTATTGTGTTAATCAAATTAATATTTCTACTATTTTTATCATTAATTTTGAATTTGTTAAAATGTTTTACTTAAAAGTTTAAGTTAAGAGTTTCAAAATCCTCGCTATGTCATTTCAATCTCTGTTAGATAACTTAGAGCTTCAAATAAGTTAGAATTTAGTTTTGAGAATTCTACATCAGCTAAATATTTATCACATGCGTGTAACTTTAAGGTGTATATGTGATTGCATGCAGTTTAAACACTCGCATTTATTTAGCCGTTTTATTACATTTCATATATTATTAGCATTTTATCTCTTAACCTTTTCCTTACTGGGTGGGATAGCATGTAACCCAATAATACGGGCACAATAATGAATATATATATATATATATATATATATATATATATATATATACATACCCCTTCATGACGATTATTACACAGGGTGTATGAAATTACCCGTTCCAAAGAGGGAATCGGAAAAATGGGCCCCTTAAGCTAAATGTTATGCACTTTTATTCCCCATAATAAATATTAAATACTTTAATAATAGGAAACCTCTGAATGTGTCTCTGATTCTCCCAGTTTTGCCTATGCCTAAAACCACTGATTTAGGCTTTTTAAGCATGACGACTATATATGAATACCAGCTTGCTGCAAGTAACTGCGTCGCTTTCAGTCGACTACCAGTTACTTTCTGTTTACATAAACTTTTCTCCCGCGACGTACGCAATTTTCAGATATCTCACGTAGCATCTCCCTTGAAAAAGGAAACTTTTCCGTTTAAATGCAAATTCAAATGTAAATGCGCGCATATTTTACGAAGAGTGAGTGCTTAACAAATATTCGCGTTGACTTGAAAGAGACGGGAGTTCAGTTGCTACGAAGACTAGCAGGGAAATTTAATATTTTTTTAAATATTATTCTACCGGAGTTTGGGATGGAAGGTGGTGAAACGGAACAAGCAATAAAAGGAATTTAGAGACAGGTTAATCTGTAGGGAGTAATTAATCTATCCAAACGCTGGAATGGTAATCACATTTGCCTGCCGAACAATAAATCTCAGATTTCAGGCACCGGTCAGGTGATATTTTTCATTTCGTGGAAATTTAATTTGAGATAGATTAGTGAACGATATTTCAGAGGATTTTGAACAATTAAAGTTTTTCATGGCAGGCTCAAAATTATAAATGCCTCTCTCACGTAAGGAAAATTAGGAAGTTTTATCAGCACTATGGTAATATCACTAGGTTCTGTAACTGATTAACGCACGTATATCCTGAAAGCTGAGGTCTATGCATCATGTAACATTTTTAACGTAGGATTATGTTCCTCCATAACGGTCCATGCTAAAGCAAAATTTCAGAAGTCCGTCGTCGTGAGTTATAATTTTGGCAGCGTGCTAAATCCAGTCTGTATCGATTGGGCAAGCAGTAAACAGATAAATAGAAAAGTAACAAACTGCGTCAAAGAAAAGAAAGAAAGATCAGGTAAGCAACAATAAGTAATCCTACATTAATAAACCGCGGTAGTTTGGTTAGAAGAGACTACATGAAATTTTTTTCGGGGTTTTCCTGAGATATTCTCACACCGGAAATTACAGACTTTTTCTATGGGAGCACCATACGGGTGAGTCAGCATTCCTCCCCTGGTGCCATCCTCAATTTTGACCAAGCATCCCCAGGGGTGAAATTTGTAGAGCTCCCACAGTCCCGGATCCACTGATCATCTGGGAGGAATTTTCGAATCTGCGGATTTAAAAGTGATCATATGTGGCCTAGACACAAATGCATTTAATGGCGTAACTTGTGGTTAGAACTTAATACCCTATGTCAGAGGCCCAAGAACATATTACAGATACAAGAACATGATTTAACGGAATAAAATGCATCAGGCAGACCCTTAAGTTCTTCGCAAGATGCATTTCGCTCTTCATAAAGAGTAAAAATAAGTATAAATTAATGAAAAATAAAGAACAAAAGCTGCACATGTCATTATAATATTAATATATATATATATATATATATATATATATATATATACATACATAAAATCTCTATAAATTTTAAATTAAGTTTGTTTTAAATTCATGTTTAATTTTAACCCTTTACACGCCGCACTATGATCGAAAGGTAACACAAACTATTTATTAATAAAAATCACATTAAAACTCAAACATAAGAACTATGAGTACTTTTTTTTTCAAGAAAAAAATTTTTGTATATGATTTATAACATGTTCCCAAAAGGGAACATTGGCGGGAAACACTTAGTTTTTCCACATGTTTTTATAAAATATGATTAACGACTCTTACATTTAAATTTCGATTTCTGTACCCAATTTTTTAATAGTTATAGGTAAATTTCTAAAAGTTATAGAGTAATAGCACAGGTTAAGCAGAAAAATAGTCGGGGTCCACCCCCCCCCTCCCACCCCCGCGGTGGTGCTCAAGAGCTATACCACCTTAACTAGTCAAGAGGTGGAACGAAGCTTTCAAAAGAAAAAGTTTTCCCACTAAATTAAAAAAAAATTAATTTTACAGTTGATGAGCAAAAATTACTATATTTAAGCAGTTTTACAATTATTTATTAGCATGTAAATCAAACAATTGAAAAACCATTAGAAAAAGGAAGTAACAGATAATCTCTGTGTAAAAATTCACAGCACAATAATAATATGAATGAAAATCTAAAAAATACAAGGAGAAAAAAAAATACCGAAATTCTTTAAAATAAGAAAAAGAAAACGAAAAATGATTTTTGTTCTTAGCTTTTTTGCTCTACGTGTTTTCTGCTGTCCTTCGTAGGTAGGAAAGTATTTCTCATGCAGTCTTTTTTCACACAAAATAATTTTTTTCTAGTATTCGTTTGGAATATAACACAACATCCTTGTGTTGATGGCACAATAAAATGTGCATCTGATTGTCTCAAAGATTCATAGCAATGTGCGTGAGGTCTAAGAACAGAGTGGATTTTCAATTTCATGCGAAGCAAACACACAGTTGCTTCTCTCCTGAGATGCGATAGTTCTGCTGTTGTACCTTTGTGCAAATGTAAATGCAAAATCCATCCAGCAGCGACAGCCATGTTTAGCGCATTACTAAATAGATTCCAATATTATTTTTTGTTTCCAAACATAGGTCGATATGATCGAAGAAGTCTGTCTAGTAAATCGACACCTCCCATCCCCTCATTATACATTTTTACCAGATGTGGCTGAGAAACATCAATTTTTTTTTTGGTTTTACGATAGGCTCATGGGTTGAATAATTTGATGTCCAGCGACAAATATAAGCTTGACCATCACTTCGATACTCAAAATTTCCTCTTTGCCATTTTGAGGCTTCCTTTGGTGATTTGAAAAAGCATCTTCCTGTCCGAAATTCCCGAATCGTGCCAGTTGCTTTGAAACCCTTTTTCAGAAAACTCAGTAAACAGCTTGTGTGATGAGAAAAAGTGGTCAATGAAAATTTCATGCATCTCTGGATTTTCAACACTGGATAGAAGCTCCCACATAACTCTAGATCCAAGAGGAGAGTTTTCTATTTCTGAACTTTTTCCACTATAGATTCTCATAGCATATGAATAGCCACTGCTGGAACACAACATTCATATTTTAAAACCAAACTATATTGGTTTACCCCGTATACACAATTTACCCGAATGATGATCGTAACAGGGCACTATGGATTCATCTATACTCAATTTAGAATGGAAGTGACTTTTCCTCTCTCAACTGAAGAAAATCGCAGAGTAAAGTAAAAAAATGTGAACTCATAATCACGTGTTTTCCAACATATTATGTGCCCCTCCAATAGAGTCATAAACAACGTCTAACTATCAACAAACAAGCGTTTTTCAGCGGCAGCTATGAGTAATCCACTTCAGACCCATCGGAGGCCCCCTCCCCCCTCTCCGTCACACACGGGGGGGGGGGGAGGTGTGAACAGGCGTAATGAAAGTAGATCACAGTCATAAACATCTTTCCTTGATGCGTATTAATAGCTCTCGTATTCGAAAACATTTTATCAATACTCCTATGCACTGTAATTAAAATAACTTAATTATGTTGAAAAACTAACCTTTACACGCCAATGTTCCCGTTTGGGAACATGCATATTTTTCATCTAATAGTAACAACAAAATTTAATCTTTATTGATATAACTTATGTTCTACCAAGAAAATGATCATTTTTAATTACACCCTCTTAATTTTAAAATCATTTGTTGAATTTTGAATTTTATACGAATTTTTGAATTTTGTTCGACGGAAAGTTAGAAAAAAGCCAAAGTTACGATTTTTCCCCCCTAGACACTATTTATTTTATTAACATAACTTCGATGCCAAAAAATCAATCCATATCTTCTTTCTAAGTAATAAATTTTATAGAGAAATATAAATAAAATTGTATTTTTCACAGAATTTTGAAGTTGATGTTCCCTTTTGGGAACATTGGCGTGTAAAAGGTTAAGATCTTAAATGATTTTATATTGCAATGAAAAATTTGCATATTGTACAAAATTTTAAGAGAATGGAAAATTTTATAATAAAAAGTATGATTTTCATAAAAGTTGTAAATTAATATCGATTTCTGTATGATTTTGACTGACAGTGCGTATTCAGCAGATTTTGTAATTGTTTTTCATTCATTTTTAGACTTCTTGTGAGGAACGAATAGTTTCAATAGTAGGAAATAGACAGGGTTAAAGAACAGAAACAGATGTAATACTCTAACAAGATAATTAGGAAACGTGTTCTATATTTAAATATTTTGCTATTGTAAAGTTACAGCTTGGATTTCTATGGTCTTATTTAATTTCTTTTAGTATGTTGTTAAAAACTGAGTGATATTGTTTATAATAATATGACGCAGTTGTTAATAAACATCTTAAATAGTAAATATCCTGTTCCACAAACTAAAATCATGTTTCAGAAAAATATATAGAGAGAGAACTAACAATTATTTTGACCACAACAATTTCTTAAAGTAGTCGCAGAGTAAATAACATCGTGTTTTCCGCTTGAAAAAAAAATGACGTTATTTTCATAAGTTACATGGCTATTACGAAATATATTATAATTTTGTTTCTTTTCATTAATAATCGCAATATTTTCATAAATGCAATTTATTAACATTTTGGATGTTAAGGAAAAAAGTATGAGGTTATTCTGTTTTATATTTTTCACTGAGCTTATGGTTTATCACATAATTATATCCCACTATGTAACTGAATAAAAATTAGTTCGATTTTAAACTTGTTGTCAAGCATTATGTTTATTACTTTCTCATTCATCTCCTGGAAATTATGAAAGGGGGGACAATGTAACTTATGGATTATGTAACTTACATAATCCATAATAATTGTGAGATACTTTCTTCTTCGAAACACAGGGAGAAATATTTCCCTCTTAATTTCTATCGAAACAAACGTGAACCGCCATATACAAAACAAATTTATATGTGATATAGGTACTATTTAATGTACATAACCCTGGAATGTTTATAATATTAAACAAATATACACTAATCAAGAGTAAAATTTACGCACACATTTTATTTCAAATTACCTTTAAAATCCATATAAAGTAACCATAGCAACACATGAAACTACATTTTCATTTATTATCAGTAAAACTTTTAATATTATAAAGATTCAAGTGGAAGAGGTATTGATAAATACACAAAGGATTTTTGAAATTGGCTACGTTTAAGGGTTTATTGAAGAAAATTTTATTTGGAACTACGCTTTTTATTGGACATTTAAGGTAAAAAAATATTTACAATTTATTGGCTATCAACTGGAAATTTATTAGTGTAATATTACAGAACTTTATTTAACTTTATGTTTTTGAATTTATGTACAATTTTATGCACAATTTACGTAAATCGAACTTTAATTATTGAACTTTATTCAAAAATTAGGGTGTTTCATTGAAACTGTGAAATTTATTGATTATTTCGAATAGGACTATGTTTGTTCCTTTATAAGTGAAAAAGTATTACTACAATTGAGCTGAAATTTTGTATAGATATAGTTGATAGTTCAGATTAAAAAAAAGGCATATTATTTTTTGAAAATCGGGCCCCGGAGTATTTTTAATTAATGTTTTAATGATTTTGCCCCTAAAAGTTGCTTATTTCGACAGCTTCCGTAGTTGTCCTCGCTGATAGCGAGACTATGGGGCCGAGTCGTACCAAAATCGGCACGCGGGTGGCACGATTCAGTGCCTGACGTAGCCGGATTTTTTAATTTTTAATTATAAAAAAAGTTATTAAAATTGTTGTTCCATTTATGGTGTTTTTTTCGTGTTTTTTTTTGTGTGTGGACTCTGTAGGGGATAGGCTATGGTGCCGAATCGTATCAAAATCGACATGCGGGTGGCCCCCGGAAACAATTCAGTGCCTGACGTTAGAGCTTCCAATAAAAAAATGTTTTTGCCATCACCATCAACAAATCCTAAGGTCAAACATACAAATATGTTGGACTTCACTTACGGAAAGATTGTTTTACTCATGGACAATTATATGTTGGTCTCTCTAGGTCAGGAAATGCGGAGAATCAGTTTATTTTAAAACCTCAGAAAACGAAACAAAAAATGTGGTATACCATGAGGTTTTAAAATAAATTAAATCTACCTAATATCTACTTAAGATAGATAATTGTTCAACCAGCACAAAGTCGGGACGGGCTGCTTGTCTAATATATAAAAATTTAAGCACAAGATATTTCTGTTAGCTTGTTTTTTTGTTCATCTTTTAAAATATAATATATGCATACCGAATATAATAGGTACAGTTTAGGATAATATTTAAATGTTTAATCTCTCGGTAGTATTCGTATTTTTATGTCATCATTCTTCAACTTAGCACTGTCGCAAAAACTTTTCTATCTTAACTACAATCTTCCCTATATTGAAGATATCTTTCCAATATGTTGTTTTTCTTTCCTGCCTAATCCAGGCTTTGCATCACGAAGTGGATATTTCTGTTATTTTACGAATCGTTTACTTTATCTCACATAATTAGTTTATTCTCTCGAGATTTTTGGGTTATTAAAGAGGTATTATGGGCACTGTAAACGACTGAATTATATATATATATATATATATATATATATATATATGTGTGTGTGTGTGTGTGTGTGTGTGTTTGGATAGGAAATAAAAAGGGAATTTACACAAATAGCTTAATTGGAAGGACATCAGAAGGAGCTGAGAGTAAAATTAAATTGAAATCGGGGCTTATTAATGAGTCCAGTACACAGTGGAAATAAACAACTATTGTTATAGGTTTTTAACGTAAATTTAGAGGAATTAATATAAAATTTTGCTTATTTCGTTTGGTAAATTCAGTTTGCAGTTTATTATACAGTCTGTCCAAAAAATAATGGTGGGATTTCAAACGGCTATTAAACAATTATTTTACAGATACGAGTCATACGTTAAATGAAAGAGAATCACTCACTTTATGTGCATGAAAGCTTACGTTCCGACTCCAATAGTCTCCGGGACCAGCACCGGAAAATTCCGGAGAATTCCATTTTCCAGTTACACGGAGGTCCTCCACATTTTGCGACAATAGTGCGGGACGTTCTTAACGAAATATTTCGTCAGCGATAGGTAAGACGAGAAAGGTGGGTGGATTTTTCGGCCACCTTAGTCTTGAAACCCTACCACCTTGTATTTCTGTTTTTAGTGTTATGTAAAACACAAGTATATTCCAATCATGTATAAAATCTGGACCATTTAAAATGAATGATAACTGAAGCTGCTGTATCTATCAAGCCGGATATTTTCTGCCGTGTATGAGAAGAAACTGAATATCGTCTTGACGTTTGCAGGACAACTAAGGGAACACACATTGAACTAGCTGAACAAATAAGAAACTTGGAGATATTCCCTTCAATCTGACGTATATTTCATCTGTCTACAGTGCTTTGTTCCGAAGATATAACCCTTTAAAACCCCAACATTATTTTTGATATATACAATGTGACAATTATTGAGCTATAGGGGAAAAAAAAACTTTAACCATTGGCGAGACTTTTGAACCATTGGCGAGATGCACTGAAAACTTGGCGGTTGAATGCAGGGCATGTTGGGATTTTTTGAGCATGTGCACTCGTATTTTTGTTGTTCCCTTTTTGTTGAAAATGTCGAAATACAGCGTTTCTGATCGTATATCCATCATCAAGGCCTACTATTCGAGCTATAACAGCATGATTGCGGCTCAAAGGAAATCATCGGTACGATATTTATTGAAGGCACGGTGACTGCTGAAATATATGTCAAAATTTTAGAAAATGATCTCATCACTATTATCAAAAGTGACCCTGAATTCGAAAAATGAGGTTCATGCAAGACGGAGCACGAGCCCATTGGACAAATAGAGTGTTTGAAGTATTGTAAGAGCCTTTTGGAGAACGCATTCTGTCTTTCGGGTACCCAGAGGCCACTGATATGAAAATCAACTAGCCACGATTATCTCCTGATCTCAGTCCTAGTGACTCATTTTTAAGGGGAAATATTAAAGAAGAAGTTTACACAAATAACCCCGAAACCATCGGTGAGCACAAAACAGCCATTCAGGAGATTATAAAAAGCATCGAATTCTAGACACTCCAGCGAGTTTTGCAGAATTCTGCTCTTCGTCTGCACCACATCATACCCATTGATGGTAAGCATATCGAACATGTCATAAACTAAATCCGATTATATGCAGTTGCTTTTAAATTTGAATAACATTGTTGAACTCGGTAGTTTTTTTGTATTTGGTTTTTAATTTAATATAGCTCAATAATTGTCACCCTATATATATATATATATATATATATATATATATATATATATATATATATATATATTTTTTTTTTTATTTTTATTTACACAGGGTGGTTATAATTAAATTTCCCCTATAAAGAACATCCTATAACTCAAACGGGCGAATGAAATGTAACCATATTGGGTAAATAGACTATAAACAAGATGCACTCACGGAATTTCGAAAGAAAAAAAAAAGTTGAAAATGTCCGCCAGATGGCACTTTTCATGGATAAATATCAAATTTAACAAAATGAACGACCAAGACGGAATACGTAAGCAATTTGAAAATTTATTGGTGACCTTGTCATTCAACCACACTAAATCAAAGTAACGAAATAAATAATACATTCTTTGCTCTTTCAAGGGGGGGGGGAGTATTGAGTTTGCAGAAATAGGTGCAGATTTTGACGAAATGTCGCAAAAAGAACAGTTGTTAATCATGTCCAGGACGATGTAAGGAAAGGTGATAATATGACCCCCTGCAGCCACCTGCAAAGTTTCAAGGCGATGGACAGTGTGTTCAACAGCGGATCGTAACTGATCAGTTGCATTTTATTGCGTTTCTTTTAACTAACTCACCCTGCTTTATGAATTTAATATCATTCATTCTTCAAACCTATTAAGTCTTAAGATGACTGAGAAGAAAAAAATGAAAACAAATTTTGTAAAGATGCTGAATACACGATATTCCTGTACAGAAATCGAATTGTTTGCGTTATTGTACAGAAATCGAAAGTTCTAGGTAATAAATAAATTGTATGAGAAATAAACCTTTTAATATAAAAATGTTCCATAGGTTTCGGTAAAATTTGCAAATTTTTTCATTAAATTATAAAGCCTTTATGCTTTAAATATCACATCATTAAAAGAAACTTTAATTTAAAATTTTAGATAGATTGCATATAATTCGTAAGGGAATGGAAAACTTTCAAATTTATATTTTTTTAATTTTTATCATAGAGATATGAAATTTTGTATATATAACATTTCACATTAAGTACAGGGTGATCAGTAAGTCAGTATACATTTGAAAAAGTAATAATTCACGGAATAATGTAGGTAGATAGGTAAAAATTGACACACATGCTTGAAATGACATGGGATTTTATTGCAACCACAAAAAAGTTCAAAAAATGACCAACAGATGGCGCTGGACAGCAAAACGTCAGAGACGCTGCATAAGAATCGTGTCTAAAATGAGCTGTAATGAGACAGGTAATCAGATGCACCAGCAATCGCAGCATGTCGACGTTGCCAGAAAGGCACTGTTAATGAAGCTGTATTATTAGAACGGGGTATATGCTACTGCAGATTTACGATCCTATCGCCATAGGAAGGACATTCGAACGGGTAAAGGTCCTATGACAATTGCAGCTGGTGAAGAGAATGATTTTGAATTTCACGATGGACTGACATCAATAGGGATGCTAAAAGACAACATCCAACGCCAATGGCTCACCATAAATAGAGATATGCTGTACAGTGCTGGTCACAACATTGTCCCTCGACTACAGCTATTGATGAGGAATGACGGTCGAAATGTTCAGCATTAGTTCTGAAGAACATAATATTTGCTTTGTCATAATTTGTTATGCTAATTATTGCTTTCCTTATCACATGAAGCGCCATCTGTCGGCCTTTTTTTTGTGGTTGCAATAAAACTCCATGTCATTCCAAGCATGTGTGTCAATTTTTACCTCTCTACCTACATTATTCCATGAATTATTACTTTTTAAAATGTATACTGACTTTCTGATCACCCTGTATATAAAATACCCTAAAAACATTTAAAATCTTATTAAAATTTTAAGATTTTTTATAAAATTTTAAATTTAAAAACAAAATTTTAAATGCTCCTAAATGCGACTTAATTTTTGCGATATTTAATCGATTTTGCATTTTAATCACTTAAAACTGTATTACAAACAAATATGGGTATCAATTATTTAATCCTTTGAATAGTCAGTTTTGAGATTTTTTTTCTGAATTTTTTCCCGATTTTTCATCAAAATTTTGCCTTTTAATTAGTTATGAATCAAATTTAATGACTCAAAGAATTCGAATTGTAAAATTCACACTCAGTTTCTCTGTAAACAGTATCAGGATTCTTCCTTATCAATTTCATGAATTTTGAACAAAAATTAACTTGCATGGAGCATTTAAAAAATCTAAAAGCCTTGAAAAATATGTTTTGAGAGAAAGAGAGTTAAAGTTTATTACTAGACTTACCTTTATTCCTTACTTCGTAGAAGCTTCATAAATGAATTTTTATTTCACAAAACCATTTTGGTATTGTTATCCCACAGAAATATATATTTTTTCACTAGCACAATTAATATTACAATAAAAAAACTTTCGCTCAAATAATGGTCCACAGTCCCCTTAAAGTAAGGTGACCAGATTTTAACATTGGTAAAGCGGGACACCATTGACCGCCGGGGGGTTGGGGGTGATGTTATTGATTAAAAATTTGGTCTATATTGAGCAACACAAATTTTCATGGAACGCAAAAATACTATTGTAATATATATTTTTAAATTTCATCATAAGTACAATTTACAAATATAATAAATAAAAAAAATTAGTATAGTATTATTTTATTCTTTGGCATATTTCTCATTTGCGTGAATTTTTTTTAGTAGATTGCTGTCGTTGTTTAAAAGGCCATAGAATTTTTCACAAGAATTTGTTAAATTATATTTCACACATAAAATGGCTTTCAAAGTCTCAACACTTAATTGTGATTTTTCTGATGTCCACATTTTATTTACCGCAGAATAAAACGCGTTCAGTCGTAGTATTAGTTCCTGGTAAGGACAGCTCTTATTTCACAATTTTTAGTGCATTATTGTATGGAACATGGTTTGTTTCAAAATTCGAATTCAAACAACTGATCAAGAAAGCGAACTTTGGTAAGCAGTTCTCGATAATGATCATTTCAACAATTATTTGTTATTATTAAAGTTTAACAATATAAAATTAACAAAAATAATATAAAACTCAAATCCTGGCTAAATAGCCACATGGCCTCCGAAAGCCGGATATTCCCTTCCCGTTCTCCCGCAGTTTCCTAGCTTATCGTGCTTTCTATCCAAAAATCGCGAATTTTTTAAAACGCCGCGGACCGCTGGACAAATTGTTAAAAATCGGGACTTTCCCGCCTAAACGTCTGGTTACCTTACCTTGAAGTATAGTAAAGATCATAGATTACATATAACGTTTAAAGTAAAGTAAAGGTTACATATTACATATAACTTTTAAAGAAATTTATTTTTCTATTGATAATTATTTTTGTTCCCCGTTTGAGGCGTGGAATATGTATTGCGGAGGACCCAGGAGAGGGTCGGCCGGATGCATTTTATTCCATTAAATCGTATTTTTGTAAAATAACTTCAATCATCTTACCTGAAAGAGGGATCTCATTTTGCAGGATTTTTGTACGTTTAACGGTAACAACTCCGGAAGATATTGGGACTGTGCAGAAGGAACCCTCTATTTTTCCACACCTGAGACATACATTTAGGACTACGAAACTGGTTATAAAAACATTACTCGCTCAGAATCCATTAAACTATCCTTTGCTAATCTCTCACAAATTAAGTTTCAACTGAATGCGAAATATCATCTGACCAGTGACTGAAACCCGAAATTTATTGCTCACCAGACAAATGTGATTACCATTTTAATGAGTGGGTGGATTAATTACTCCCTGTAGAGTAATCTGTCTCTAAAATCATTTTATTTTTCAACTCGTTTCTTCTTCCCTTCAAATGTTCGTTAAATAAAATTTTTAAAAAAATGTTAAATTCCCTAATTACTAGTCATCCTAGTAACTGAACTCCCGTCTCTTCGAAGTTAACAACGATTATTTGTTAAACGCTCTTCGTGAAACATGTGCGCATTTACAGCTTAATTTAAGTTTGAACGGAAATGGTTTCTAATTCGAGTGGGGTGGTACGTGAGATTATCTGAAAATTGTGTACAACAGGAGAGAGAAGTGTATGTAAACAGAAACGTCGACTGAAAGTGGCACGATTCTGTATAATGAGCTGATATGCATACAGAGCCACTATGCTTGAAATGCATAAATCAGTGATATATATATATATATATATATATATATATATATATATATATATATATATATATATATATAAGAAATAGTTTAAAGAGAAAACCTGTATGAGCACTAAAGCTACTTGCAGCCCGGAACTAAAAACATGAAAAGATAAGTATGAAAGAGGTTTTAGACAGCATCTCTTCGTCAGCGGTGTCAATACTGTCTAAAAACCAATGGATTGTTTCCGATAAGTATGATCTATACAATAAACACCCTCGGACACTGCACAATCCATGAAAACTGTAGAAGTTAATAAAGAGTTACTTAACCATAGAACACCAAGCCCGGCGCTAGATAGAGTGGAAGTTAAGAACAAGTAACCGCAAGATGACTGACGTCACAAAACTTGCAACCATGGAGATTATGGAAACACAGAAACTGACCTACTATGGATACTGTGCTTTAGGACTATTAAACCCTTATTAATTTATTTTTTTATTATTATTACTAACAGTTCTTTTTTATCTTATTTTTATTTTTACTTAAGTTTTTAATTTTATTTTTTAATTTTTTATTTTTAGTAGTTATTTTTTCTAATTTTACTTATTTTTATGATTTACTTATTAATTGAAACAGAACAAACTATTCATTAAAACTAAAACAACCAATTATGTGTTTGGATAGACTTTCGGGTAATAATTACGCGTTAGCACAGCTAACAAGTCTAAAATATGCTTATTCCTATTGTCTTTAGAACATAGCCTATTTATACGAATTAACTAATTTACAATAATTTTACTAAAACAGATTTATGTAAACAGGATAGGTAATCTTGAAATTTAACAATATTAAAGTCATAGTCAGATCTTTTGTCGTATAAGTCAAAAGTAAATTTGCTATGAGAATTTAATTTAATGTTAATATCTAAAAAGTTTACATTAATATTGGCTACTTTTCATTAGTTCTAGATTAGAGGAGTAAAAATTTAAGTCTATATGATTATTACTTTTATTAATTACTATTATATCATCTATAAACCTAAATACATTGCTGGCCACCCAAATTGCAACACCAAGAAAGACAAGAGATATCACAACAAAATTTATTTTCTAGATAACATGTTGACCAAGTATCAAATGATTAAATCAGTAGACAGACTAGCCGCCATTGTTGGAGATCACCGCTGCCACACGCCTCGGCATTGATTCAAACAGACTTTGGATGAGTTCGTGGGGTACAGCAGACCAAGCAGCTTCCACACGTTGCCAAAGTTGATCTGCTGTGGCAGCTGGGGATGGAATCTGGGTCAATCGTAGAGCAACCATGGACCACATGTTTTCTATCGGCGAAAGATCCGGAGAGCGAGGCGGCCAGGGAAGCAATTCAATCTGGCGATTGACGAAGAACCGTTGGACAATGCGTGCCACGTGTGGTCGCGCATTATCCTGTTGAAATATGGCTGTGGGCAAGCCCTGAAGGTAAGGAAGGACAACTGGCTACAACACCTCGGAGATGTAGCGCTGGCTGTTTAAAGTACCGGCAATGCGTACTAGAGGTGTGCGATAGTGATATCCAATACCGCCCCATACCATAATACCCGGTGCAGGACCAGTGTGGCGGTGCATAACGCAGCTGTTCAGCATCCTCTCTTCACGGTGTCTCCAGACTCGAATGCGACCATCGTGGTGTTGCAGACAGATGCGTGACTCGTCAGTAAAGACAATTTCATTCCATTCTGTAGTCCACATCCTTCTGTCATCGCACTATTGGCGGCGGAGACGTCTGTGGTTCTGCGTCAAGAGTAGACAAAGCAATGGACGTCTTGCGGACAGACCACTCTGCTGTAAACGGCGTCGAATGGTACGCGCAGACACTGGATGATGCGTTACAGACTGCATGTGCTGTGCTATGGTTCGTGATGTGACTGAGCGATCCGTCACTGCCATGCGCACAATTTGCCTGTCATCACGTGAAGTGGTGCGCTGAGGTGGATGCGATCGAACACGCCGGTCCGTCGTACCCTCCTGCATCCAACGATCACATATCCGCATTACAGTTGTTTGGTTTCGTCCAACACGACTACCGATTTCCCTGAAAGATAATCCACAATCTCGGTAGGCCACTATCCTTCCTCTGTCGAACTCGGATACTTGATCAAAAGATGATCGCTGTTTTCGACGAGGCATAATTGATCGTTTTTTAAAAAAACCACAAGAAAAACACAATTGCCGAACTTGAAATCGTCGAAATTTCCAAGCCTTAAATACCGCTTTGAAGTGGCGCCACAGGCGCGCGTGATGTGCGTCTGCGCTGAAATTCTAATCATTTGCATATCTCACCTCTGCTAATGCATGTTGTAAATTTCATGTTATTTGCATGTTTCCTTCAGGGTGTTGCATTTACAATGGCCAGCAGTGTATATTGCAATTGCTATTATCTACTTTATTAATTTCAAAATAATGTAAGTATAAATTACCTAGCATACGTGAAGCATTTCCACCTTGTGGTACACCTTTGGACTGTAAGTATATACTATTATTTTGAACTATGTAATTATGTTTAGTTACAAAATCTAGGGGCCTATTGAAACGAGTTAGAATAATTTCGTTGCCTAAGTATTGAATATTATTTTGTGCTAACTTTATGATTATTCTATTTAATATCAATTATATTGATATTATTAAATAAATCTTTAAAATCATAAGTTACTACTGTTTTACAATTATCTAATGTTTGTAGTTTTCTAATTAGACTAAAGCTATTATCAATTGTACCACAAACACTAGATGTTATATTTTTATAGATTAATTTAAGGTAATTTAATAATATTACACTTGCTTTAGTAGCATAAGTGTTGTGACCACAAGTTACTGCTCTAAAAGCAATAGATGTTTTATAAAATTCAGGAAATAAAGTAATATATGGAGAGAGATAGTTGTTTGATGATATACCTAGTAGTTTATATTTTGCTATAAATTTCTTAATAATAATACTAGTTGTTTCTTTTAAAGGCTCAAAAAGATCACTATTTTCTAGCTGTTTTTTTTTAAACTGATGGCAAAATATTTTTTTTCAAATAATTGCATACTTGTTGGCTGCTTTATCTACATAAGTGATTATAAAATATTCTTGTAATTTTGCTGTAGCATCTTTCAAGTGTTTATAGGAATTATTAATGAAATTACTATAATTGGGTAGTTTATAATGTACTAGCTTAAGTAAAATAATTTTCCATTGCTTAAAGGTTTCTGTAGGTATAGAATAATTATTAGCTATTTTGAATATAAATTTATCTAAATCAGCATTTAAGAAACTTATAATTTTCTTATTATTAGTAGTACTAGGTAATCTATACTTAGTTCCCAAACTCATCAACTCACGCAGTGCTAACTTTTCCACTATTTCCAAATTGCCTGTTATTACATGACCATGTGCCGTGTCAACATAACTATTGTAATTGGGCACATGACATACACAATTTAAATTTAATGATTTAGAAAAAAATTTTGACACCTGATTATTTTTAAATATATGTCTATCCAGAGGCAGAGTATATTTAAATGCACGTTTTACTTTTATATCATTTACAGGAAACATATCATGAAGTTTATCAAATATATTATTGAAGTTTATATTATTTTGTTTAGGGTTGGTAAAATTTAGTTCACAATAAGTGTTATTAGCTGTATTTTGCTTTTTTAAATAAGTTTATTTTTAAATGATTAGCCCGTGTTAATAGTAAATCATATACCAGATGATGATAATGTTAATTCTTTATTTTAGTACTTAAAAATAATTGATATAGCTTAATGATATGTTTTTTAACGATAGAAAAACTCCAAGCTTTTAATTTTTTATATTGATAATCAATAATAAACCTTTCCTGAAAATTTATTAAAGCATTTTTATATAAGTTACAATCAAAAGTCTTACTTTTATTGTAACTTTTACCTCTTTTAGTTCTTTTCGATGTCTTACCATCTTCGATTAGTTGAGGGTAAATAGGATGAGCTGACACATCTGTAAAATTGAAATTAACTATATTTTTCTATTTATAAATTTGATTAAGACCATATGGAAAAATAGTTTTATGCTTTTTCATATATATATATTTTCATAATATAACCTTTCAGAGGGTGATTTAATTATATCAACTATGAAGATAACAATATTTTCAAAATTATGTTTTTTGAAATGATCAAATTCAATGTTTAGCGGTTGACTATTTAGTGTGTTATATTTTTTATATTAGAACAGTGTAAATTTATTCTAATATGTAGTGGATTAGAAGTTTGTCCTATACATTCCATATGACAACAACTACAGGTGATTTTGTATATGCAATTGTAAGTTTTACAGAATTTTTGTTTTTGTGAATTTACTTGAATTTGTGAATTGTGTGCTAGGGGACAAGATTTACAAAGCTTATTAGAGCATTTACTAAAAACCAATGTCTTTTGCCTGACTTGATAACATGAAGAGGGCACAGAGAAAGAGGATGAAGATGATTTGTAACGGTTTGACGATCCATTGATAGCCCAATAAGTATCAATGTACTGAGCATTGACATCATTAGTATGAAATGCCAATTTGCCAGTCGCTAAAATTCGTTTACTATAACTCATGATATGATAAGAAGAAAGTATAAGTTCAATTGAACGAACATATTAGGTTAATTATAATTAATATATAAAAAACCAAAGCATATTGCAAGTATTAGAGTAGCTTAGTAAAAAGCTAAGAGAATATATAAAGAACTATTTATGAAGCAAAAAAAAAAATCAATAGTAGAAAATCTTGAGTAAAAAAATTTTAAACACCAAAAAAGTAATTAACAAAACAAAGAATATGAAGTTGATAAACTTGAGTAAAATAAAAAAGGTATATACCAATAAACAATTCAAAAGAACATAATGTGGAAAAAGTATTATAGAATAAATGTTTTAACTAATAAACAAATCAATAGAATAAAATGTTAATATTCTTCAGTAAAATAAAATGTATCAACCAATAAACAATTCAAATAGATAATGTTGAATAAGAATTACAGAATAAATGTTTAGCTAATAAACAAATCAATAAAATAAAATGTTGATATTCTTCAGTAAAATAAAATGTATCAACCAATAAACAATTCAAATAGATAATGTTGAATAAGAATTATAGAATAAATGTTTAGCTAATAAACAAATCAATAGTATATAATGTTGAAATTCTTGAGTAAAATAATGTGTAAAAACCAATATAAATAACTATAGAATGTAATGTTGAAACTTTTGAGTAAAATGATTAATGTATTAACCATATTGCAATTTATTAGAAGAAAATGTTGAATAAGTATTATAGGTTGAATGTTTCAAATATTATACAAATCAAAAGAATATAATGTTGAAATACTTGAGTAAAATAATAAATGTAAAAACCAATAAAAAATTCAAAAGAAGATAATAATGAAATTCTTGAGTAAACTAATAATTTACATAACTAATTTAAACCAAATTAAACTAAAGAAGCTCCAGTGCCAAGCAAAAGCAAAGGGGCTAACAAAGTTCAGGCAAAATACATCATCCGTCTCATAACAAATGCAATAATAATTAGCAAAAAACAAAATTACTAGAGAAAAGGCAATGATTAAAATATTATAGTGATTGAGTTATTCAACTAAACCTAGTGTCATTCAACAACAGCAAATCATGTTACAACAAGGCAGAAATTTAACCCAGACATCTACCAAATTTTACTATATTTTTAAAAATAGTTTTAGACATTTTACAATTTTTTGAAACATTTTTTATGTTTTTATTATTTTTTACTCTTATAATAAAAATTATATTTACTCTTATAATAAAAATTATAACAGTAATAAAAGAAGTGTTTAATTTTTATAAATTTTTTATTTATCATTTTTTCTTACATTTTTTAACATAATTAGTTTACGTATTAGTAATGAAAGATTAACAGTTGCACACTAAGTTTAACTAAGCTTTTAACTTAACATATTAATAATACCTCAGCCACAGTGCATAGAAAGCAAATACAAGAAAATCACTAACAACATAGGAGATATTTAATAATTGAAAATTAATACACTTATCTAGTATTATTTAAGAAGTTATCTAGTATTATCAGAAAAGTTAACAAAGAGTTGAAAAACTACTTACTTAATTATACTGCGCATAATGTTGCATGTTATAATATTAAGATAATTGAAATTAACAAGACTTTGAAATTGACCACACAATAGATTATTGGCTTAAAAGTCAAAACTTAAATTAATTTAAATCATTTAGTATTGGACATTAAAACAAATTACTTTCAAGTAAGGCGCTGAATGCTGCACTTTTATTGAAAGAAAATAAATAAGAAATAGTTGAAAGAGAAAACCAGTATGAGCACTAAAGCTACTTGCAGCCAGGAACTAAAAACATGAAAAGATAAGATTGAAAGAGGTTTTAGACAGCATCTCTTCGTTAGCGGTGTCAATACTGTCTAAAAACCAATGGATTGTTTCTATAAGCATGATCTATACAATAAACACACTCAGACACCGTACAATCTATAAAAAACTGTAGAAGTGAATATAGAGTTACTTAACCGTAGAACACCAAGCCCGGCGCTAGACAGAGTGGAAGTCTAGAATAAGTAACCGCAAGATGACTGACGACACAAAACTTGCAACCATGGAGATTATGGAAACAGAGAAACTGAACTACTATGGATACTGTGTTTTAGGACTATAAAACCTTTATTAATTAAGTTTTTATTATTATTACTAAGAGTTATTTTTTATCTTATTTTTATTTTTACTTAAGTTTTTAATTTTATTTTTAATATTTTATTTTTAGTAGTTATTTTTTCTAATTTTACTTATTTTTATGATTTACTTATTAATTGCAACAGAATAAACTATTCATTAAAACTAAAACAACCAATTATGTGTTCGGTTTAATTTACAACATATTAATTTTAATCTACCAAATACTTGACTTTCCCTTTACGCTTACATCATCTATTAGGCCAGTAGACAGGGAGTTGAATTCGGAAATAATTCAAACAAAAGTGGAAACTTTTTTAATCACTTTATTTTAGGTCAAAAATGAATATCCTGAGTTCTCCCCCTCCGACGAGGCTAGCACTGGTGGTTAGGTAAAAAAAAAAAAAATGAGTGAAAAAGAGGCATTTTTTCAGTTTTTTTCAAAATAAATTTAAACCGGTTCATCCAATCAAAGAAACCGTAATATAAAATTTTAGAGCATTAAATTCTGTGTAAAATGAGTACCAATACGAAAAAAATTACTTCGGTTATAAAGTTACTACCTTCTCTCGAAGTTGCCGTTATTTTATCAACTTTTGCTAGTAAGTGCAATTTTCACCATACTTGTGTTTTTCGGGGGAAATAGGCAGGGTGGGGGGAAATAACCTATTCGGAAATAATTCAAACAAAGGTGGAAACTTTTTTAGTCAGTGTATTTTATGTCAAATATGAATATCCTGAGTTTTCCCCCTCCGCCGAGGCGAGCGCTTGTGGTTAGACCACAGGACATCCGCTAGATTCAAGGTGACCAGTGTGATGTCGGTAAAATACACTTAATAATTAAGATGATAGCATATAATTAATACATAACGCACGTGGTAATGTCTGTTTTAAATATATTTGCATTGTTGAAACTCTGTAAGCCTCTACTCAACTTGTTCCAACTAGCGGCGATCCAATTTTTAATTGCTTGATTATTACTGAAGATTATTAGAAAAAGGTGCGCAATTTTTTTGATAATGGGAGGTAGCATGAGAGTATATTAAAATATTGGATCACGGCTAGCAATAATATTTGATTCCTTAATTTTACTAATAATTTATAATTAAATAACTAAATATGACTGTAACATTTATGTGCATTATATTCTTTTTCTTGTTAAACTGGCTGGTATATTGTTTTTATTAGTTTTTTTTAGTGGCTAGTTAATTATTAATTTTAGAGTGTTTTATTTTTTGTTTTTTCAATTAATAGTAAATTTTGTATAATGAACCCAAACCCTTGTGTAAGCTGGGCTGGTAGGCAATGTAGCGAGATCTTCGCCATTTCTGCACATTCCCAGACTCTACACCGGATAAGAGTATCCATTTCAAGGGACATCTCGAAAACAGACATTGAAATGGTTTTACGCGCAACTCAGCGCTCCGTCACGAAAACACCTGCAGACGCGCATGGATACGCCTGAGATCGCCAAACGCCGAGTTAGTTCGAGAGTTTAAAATAAAGGAAAATAAATCCTGATTTGATGCAAGATCAAAGGTTGAAAATAAAATACTATACTGCCTATCAAATTATAATTCAAGCCCCTGAAATTCTGTTGGTCCGAATTTCCCTGTTAAAATCAAGGAGCGAAGACGCACTCATTTTTACCCACGAGTAGCCATACAAAGGGGTAAGAGGGTCATGGAATGGAGAAATTTTGAGGGGGGGAGTGATTTTTTTTCGGCGGGCTCTCCCTCTGGACCGGAGACTTGGAAAGGTGGGAAGCCTTCAACTCGACTAGCCGAGAGATGCAAGTTGGATCTGGAGATGATTCGATTTTAGCCCGAGCGAGCCCTAGATGTCTGAGAAAGGGAAGATTGACTATAAGACCTGCTGGCCCATTCCCTTTTAAATTCTGCTATTGAAGACGGTACCGTCCCCCTTTTTTTATTATTTATTCGCTGCAGCCTTAAACTTGTTTTTTCTTAATTTTTTTTATTTTATTTAACTTAATTATCAATGAATTAAAATTTTTGGTTACCAGCCACTTACGCGAACTTGTTTAAATTAAATTATATTGTGAAAGGTGCTGTTGATGAGAATTAGAGGAGAGTAGATCCTCAGTGTGTAATCTGCCTATAGGCAGAGTAATCTTAATGGCCGTACAACGTTCAAATAAATTATGTTATTTTTTTTTGTATAGATGTTGTCATGTCGTTCAGTTGCCTCGTAGTTTTCTCCGTTCCTTTTAGGTAGTTTTTATTTCAGATTTCTTTTCAGTGAACTATTTTCAAGTTAATTTAAAATAATTTTCATGATTCAGCCCTCTACAGCAGGGGCATCAGCAGTGAGCCAGACTTGTATTTTAATGGGTTATTGCTTATCACAACCCGCATCTTTAAAAGGTACTAACCACGACCCAAGTGAATTAATAGGTTTCATGAAATTTTTTTTAAACACCTCTAAGAGTGTATGTAAGCTTAACAATCTTAATAAATTATTTTAATTTAACTCTCCCCGTTATAACGTTTTAAAAACGTAACACCAGTCACCTCACCGGATCGTCTTCCAGTAACTGCCAAGTTGAGATTTAGTACGGTTTGTGTCCGCTGTTATTCCGTATTTTTCATATTGTTTGCGTTATTATTTCATTTCGCTACTTTACGTGTCTCACAAAGTGTTCTAATAAGTAACAATAACGTTGGACTTTTGTCCAGTTTGTGCAGAAAGATTTGAAGAAGGTGAGACAATAGTTCCGAAAGAATGAGGGGTTAAAACATTGATAGAAAACAGCAAAAAGAGAGGTGATGGTAAGCATAATCTTTTAAAAAACTGTACGGCTGTCAAAATTCCTGTTAAGTGCCAAATTTTTACACAAGAGAAACATCCATTGCTGCCCCACAAAAGCAAGTATTAGTGGTGCTGGTGCTCGACGATCTAACGTACCAACATTGAATTTCCAAAAGGACTGTTTTTTGTGTGCTGAGATGCCTCAGAAGATTTTCAGAAAAAAAGAAATAAGAAAACCAAAAGCTTAACGTGACCGAGTAAGTCTTCAAATTCAAGAAACAAAAAGTCACAAAATTCAAGAATAATATCCTTGAATAAGCTGTGGGGAGAGAAACCAGATGGGGTTAAGATCGAGTCTTTGCGTCCGCCATGTCAGCGACTTGATTGCTAGTGACGGTAGGTATCACAGTTCTTGTTTGAGAAGGTTCCTGGCCAATACTGCAGAATATGACAGATCAGGAAGACCTGGGGCGGAAAATTTGACAGCTGCATTTCAACTTATTTGTAAGCAGTTGGATGGAAATCAAGATGAATGGCGGTTTTCCGTGCGTGAATTTTATTAAAAGATTTCATAGGACCTAATCCGTTTGAAAAAGCTCTCAAGAGAAGACTGATGGAAAAATATGGCGATGACATCATTATTACAGCAGGATACAATAGACAACCCATTATAAGTTTTCGCAACACTAGTTACAAAAATTCGAGTGTAAGTTGGTATGAATCTCGAAAAAACGAACAAGAAGAGGATTGTTAAAGCTGCTGCAGATATAATAAGGGAATACATAAGATCCAAGGTGCACGACATTGATAAGTACCCTGATCAACAAAATGGTGAGCACAAATGCAAATTGAGAATGCTGAGCACAATATTCCAGAATCATTGCAGTATATCCTAAATTCAATTATCATAAAAAGCAAACATGGAAAGACAAATAGAAAATGGAAAACCAAGTTAACTGCAATTTGATACTCAATAATATTTGCAACAAGGCCAAGATATTTTATTTCATCAATACAATAGGTAATGGCGCACTTTTATCAAGGAAATATGTATCTAAAGATTTAAGATGTATAGCTCATGCACTGGGCTTTTGCCGTTTTTACGATGCAGTCAGAATGTTTGAAATGTCTTGTCTACAGCATACAAGAAGGAGTGCATTGCATGGGTCCTGCTCCCTATTTGTTTTGATAACGCAGATATCAATGTAGATACTTTAGACGGATCAAACACATTTCCTGCAATGGGTGAAATTCAGTGCATAAATCCCCTCTTCTTCTCTTTCTTCACAAGGCCCAATCGCAAAAGTGGGAGTGATGCCAAGCGCTGGTATTGTAGGGAAATCTAGTGCTATCCTATTGTTACCTTTTCAGAGCAGAACAACATTGAGTAGCATCATTATTGAAATGTGTATTTATAAAAAATGGCAATGCGATGAGACCCCAGGTTTGAATGGCTTTATGGAAGATATTACATGTACAAAACAGTACTGTAAATCATAAATTATGTTTCTTCCTTTCATCAGTTCTCCTCCCTTAAACTATGACACCGTATACAGTGCTCTTGTCATTGCAGCTAATGAACTTAAGACATTGGAGCATAGCGATTGTTTTGTGACCATCGATTAGCCCCTTTTCTAGAAAGCTCGGGAGATCATTTCCTCAAGTTCCGTAGAATCTGAACTTGGATCCGTAACTGTCCGTTTGGGGAGCTTTCATCTACTAATGTCCTTCATGGGAGCAGTAGGATACATCTTGGATGGCAGTGGATTGCAGGATTTAATGAGCATTGCCTATGAAACTGATGACGGATTCAGAAACTGATGACGGGTCATGCATATTCGAGAGCTGACAGGGCTCAAACGTTGTGCCATTGGGCAATTGCAAAGATAGTTCTTTCGAAGATTGAGATTTCAGATGAACAGCGAGATGCCATCAGTGACGTAGATTGTTCTCTTTTTGAACCAGATACTTCTGTACGAAGTTTTCTGCAGCAGGTTATTCAAAAATTTGGAGAGCTGGAAAATAATGGACCTACCGCAAAACTATGGGGGCAATATTTTCGAGTGGTAACGTTGATAAAGCAATTCATCCAAGCAGAGAGAAGTGGAAACTGAAAGCTTCATCTACTTTGTGTGAAAATAATGCTGCCTTACTTCCATGCGAGGCCATTTGTTGCATGCAAAGTATGCAACACTATACTTGCAGGACATGCTTGTCTTACAGAATAAGCTGACTAATTCAGAGTAAAAGAATTTTGTAGAAAATTGCTATTTACCATCCGGCGTTCTGAAAAATACTCATTGATGTATAATTAAATGCTCCACAACATTTAGTTAGAGATATTTTCTCTTCAAACAGGTACTTTCCCCTGAAAAACACAATTTTACCGAAAATCGCACTTACTCGCAAAAGTTGAAAAAATGACGGCAACTTCGGGAGAAGCTAGTACCCTTATAACCGAAGTAATTTTTATGTATTGGTACGCATTTTACGCAGAACTTAATACTCTAAAAATTTTATAATACAGTTTATTTGATTGGATGAACCGGTTTTAATTTATTTTGAAAAAACTGAAAAAATACATCTTTTTCACTCAATTTTTTACCTAACCACCAGCGCTCACCTCGGCGGAGGGGGAAAACTCAGGATATTCATATTTGACTTAAAATGAAGTGATTAAAAAAGTTTACACCTTTGTTTGAATTATTTCCGAATCCGAGTTATTTCCCCCCCCCCCCTGCCTACTGACCTTCATCTAGTTTTGATGAATATTGTTATACACGTTTTCTACCTTGCTTTTTCGTCTGCACTCGCGACCTTTGAATAGATGCTTCATGTCAACATGCGTGTTGAAATACATGATATCGAGGAAATTTCTAGATATGTTCACCTGCAGGAATAAACGCCCTTTGACATGATGAGTAACTCCTCTCTCACCAGAGAGAAAGGAATTTATATCACAAGAAATAAATTATTATAGGAATGAAAATATGCCGACGTATAGATATTAGCGCTATTTCCCATCAAATTCATTCTTTAAATTTGAAATTCGCCATCCCGTCGAAACTTTTGGCTAAATTATATGGATATACTTGGTTCAATATAATAAACATTCTTAACTATAAAATAACCAGTAAAATTCCATTTCCGTCCTAATGTAATAAATTTATATTTATATCAGAATATTCTAAATCTAAAGTTATTATAACTCTTATTTTTTGAAGTTCCTTGTTAGTTTTCAATCAAATTAACTGTTTTTTTTTATAATTTAAAAATTACATTTGACCATTTGAAATATGATTACAACATTGAAAGTTATATGCTATTAAAATTAAAATTTTCAACAAAAATATAAACAAGATTTTGTTTTTAAGGAAATAGAATTATAGGATCAACTTTTCATTGCCACGTCTTAGAGAAAATTATGCTAATTCTGAAATTTTAATATACGTTGATTTTAATAATATTAAAAATTAATACGCAAGTGTAAAATATTCCTTAAATTAATTTATTTTAAAATTTATAATATATGTTATGTTTCAACTAGTAAAAAATAAATATGTTCCGTGAAAAAAAATTACTTTGAAGATATTGATGTAGTTAAGCATTATTGATTTTGATCACCTGATTTTACCCAGATATATTATATTTTCCCCCTTTATATAAAGTATTTAAATTGAATATGAGTTTAATTTCAAAATAGCTTTATTTATGCACCCCTTTAACGAAAACGGCAACTATTACAAATAAAGCAAGCAGTTCAAATGAAAAACCTTTTGGGGCATATCATTAAGAAATATTGTATGAATAATACAAGTATGTAGCAGTCGAAAAGATTCACTCTAACGTATAAACAACTGCTTTATTAATATTAGTAACAAAAATTTGCGCTGAATCCGAAAACTGGTTAAGTAATTGCATTCTTAAAGTACTTTAACTCTTTGAGGGGCACCGTTTGCACAGTGAAACGCTTGAATCTAGTCTTTTTTTTCACTTGCATTCAATGTATTCCAGTTAAATGAGCAAACAAAGGTTAGTACTGCCATCTATTATCAGTTTAAAGAACTGAAAAATATTTTGCAACATTTAATTGCAAAAATTTCAAGTTTAAAAAAATCAAGAAAAAAATATGCACTCTGCAAATGGGGTAGGTTGTGGCCCCTGAAAGGGTTAAAACAAACAACAAAGATGCAAGTGTACAAATTTCATGTCAATACTCCATGTCAATCTGAGCTGCCTCGGAGCGATCTATGTTTATTTTTGCCCTCATGGCATTGCCAAGAGACATAAACATAATCCTAAAAACAGAATAGCGATTTTGTGATATTTTCCCTTTAAACTGCAAAGGCAATTGTCGTGATATATTTTCACAATATACCGTGTAAATATTTGAGTACATCTTACTTGGGATCACGGTACTGGTGATTCACTGTTATATCTTCGTGCTACCAGAATTTTGACCTAGCATCCCCAGGGGTGACAGCTGGAGGACTTGCACCTTTCCCTACATTTTGGCCTCGTTAAAGGACTCCAGTCTAAGGAATTAACGTTCCTAAATCCGAAATGTATGTAATGGCATTCCCAGGGATTTAATTTTAGCCATCCCAGTACAAATACTTTGGTGACTGCCCTGGTAGAGCTCATATCTTCAAGGATGAGCAAATTGCAACCTCTAGGATTGCCAGTGGCCCCTGAGGTGTCTAAACTGTGATTGGAAACACAAAATTCTTCATGCTTGAAATATGCGTAATACTGATTAGGCCACACATGGCCACATTCTAACTGCTTAGATTTTTCTTGGGAGAATTTTCTTACGGATCCTCGGCTATTAATGGAAGTCCTAAGTATTTATGGGCTCATGAACCTGGTCAAACGGAGCTAGAACATTAGAGATTAAAGACAAAAACAACAACAATCCCTAGTCTGAACGTGTTACCACTAGGCTATCTCGAGTCCTTCTGCAAATTCGTGCGGTCGAAGTGAATAGCAAAAATAAAATTTAGAATGGCAATTAATTTAGTTAATTTAGTTTTCCAAATATTTTTAAAATTTGATATAACTTTTACAGACGTTAAATTATTTGAATTCATAATGATGGTCAAAATTATTAAATATTGAATTTATATCTAATATTCAGAATTGAACATTACCAGACAGGTTTACATATACTATAAAAAATATATATTTTTGATAAAAGGAACACCTTGCACATAGTAATGATACAACTTGATTCCGTTGTTTTTGAAATATCTAAACCGTATAAAAATCATTTTTGATTTTTTGTGTAGTTATATATATATATATATATATATATATATATATATATATATATATATATATATATATATATACAGTTTCGTAACAGTTTCGTAACTGACTGACTGAGTGACTGACTAACATACAATGCACAGACCAAACCGCTGGACCTTAAGGGCTGAAATTTTGCATGGCGATGCTTCTTATAGTATAGGGGTGCACTAAGAAAGATTTAAAAAAAATTCTTCTTAGATTTTTTAAAATTAAATTAAGCTTTTTTAGTAACTTTTTTAAAGTTTGCATTTAAAATGATAATTTGAGGGTTATAAAATTTAGAGATTAATAGAAATTATAAAATTTAGAATTAATAGAAAAAGAGCATAAAAATTCCTTTAAAATGAGAATTTTTTCGAATCTTCACCTCCTTTTTCTGATTTTTGGAGAATTTTAAAGATTCATTTTTAGAATTTAATTTATTAAATGCTGATCACGTGATTTATTTTTCTGGTACTGTAAATAAATTTATCTTCACGTTAACAACTTCACGTATAACAACTAAATAGATTTAAAAAAAATTTTGCTAATGCGGCAGACGATTGGACATTATCCAAAAAAATATTTAAATACAGTAAAAGATATTATGTTCCTTAAACTGTACTATATTCTTTAGTATGTCCTATTAGATTTAATTTGAATATTTTCTTCTACATTATTTTGTCTATAAAAATATTTCTTACGATTTTTCTATAAATATAAATATTTTTTTTTACATCAATTGTATACATTGATCGTCGTATTTATTATATATATATATATATATGTAATTATTATAAATATTTTATTAAACATTATTGGATATATTCAATAATCATTGATATCTATAAAGACAATACTGTTGTTTTTATAGGTATTCCAAACAGTATAGAAATCTATTGCAATTTTTTTAGCTGTAGCTTTTGTGTTTCCTTTTCAAAAATTACAAAGCAGCTAACAGCAAAAAAAAGCTAATTAGCTCCAAAAATACGAAGCTGGCTTTGACTCGTAAACATTTGTTAAATACTATGTCGTCTATGCATGCCGTCTGCCATAAGAAATAAGATTGTATAAAAGACCGAATCCTAGGTATAAATCATGTAGGGTAAGTGTTTGTGACAATGTCGCTATTGAACGTTCCTATAATGGTATTTTATAAAAAGTATTAGAATTTAATTAATGATACTAGAAAGTAATTTCGTCGAAATCCTTTGAATAAGGAAAAGTTTTTATACCAAAAAATATTGCATAATGATGGAAAAGTTTCATTTGCATAATTACGCTCTCTATCATAAATCCTTTCTTAATTAAGGAAAGTAAAAATGTTTGGGTAGAGTTTAGAAAAGAAAGGCAATTACTTACCTTGAACTTTTCCCTTCTTTTTAATGGCTATTTCCGAAAGAAAAAAAATATAAAAATGATACAGGTAATTGCTTTTAGATTTTTCAATATTAACATACTGAAAGTTGAAAAGTTTGAAACAGAGATCATTTTATAGGACAAACGTAAAATCATTAGGTTTTATAACAAGATAATAACAGGTAGGTTTAAAAACAGGTTTAATAACATTGGTTAAATTATAAAATTTTATGATGAGATTCTAAATGTCCGAGAATGCTGATATATGTATATAAATCATATATATATATATATATATATATATACAAGCATGGACAAAAAATTAGCGCACCAAGAAATAATTGCGGGATCGTAACGAATCTTGCAATGAAGGTACATGTCGGGGAGATATGCAAATGATTAGAAATGCAGCCTGATTGCGCATTACGTATAGCCGGTAGAGGGCGTTGAACATCGTACTCTGTGGAGTATTGGACACCCTCTAGCGCAATCGTATCGCAACCCGATCGTATCGCATCGTGCATTGAGTCATACAAGTTCTGTATGATGTCTTGAGACATTTCGTTGTACATGAGAAATTCTCGGGTCCGCTGGTCCCAACACCTCCTCACAACACAATCAGAGCGGCCTAATTGTCGAGCTACTCGCCTAGCTGACCACCCAGCTTCCATCATCCCGACGATTCTCCTCCTCTCAAACTGCGACAACTGCTTATATTGTCTTCGAACACGGCGTAATGGCATGTCTATCTCAGCTCTTCCTTTGTAAATGATTCAGCACACTCAAACAAGCTTTGGTTACCTGTTTTATACTCCACAGAGTAGACAGATATATATATATATATATATATACACTGCTGGCCACTGTAAATGCAACACCCTGAAGGAAACATGCAAATAACATGAAATTTGCAACATGCATTAGCGGAAGTGAGATATGCAAATGATTAGAATTTCAGCGCAGACGCACATCACGCGCGCCTGTAGCGCCACTTCAAACAGCTATTTAAGGCTTGGAGATTTCGACGATTTCAAGTTCGGCAATTGTGTTTTCTTGTGGGGTTTTTTCAAAAAAACGACCAATTATGCCTCGTCGAAAACAGCGATCATCTTTTGATCAAGTATCCGAGTTCGACAGAGGAAGGATAGTGGCCTACCGAGATTGTGGATTATCTTTCAGGGAAATCGGTAGTCGTGTTGGACGAAACCAAACAACTGTAATGCGGATATGTGATCGTTGGACCATCGCATCCACCTCAGGGCACCACTTCACGTGATGACAGGCAAATTGTGCGCATGGCAGTGACGGATCGCTCAGTCACATCACGAACCATAGCACAGCACATGCAGTCTGTAACGCATCATCCAGTGTCTGCGCGTACCATTCGACGCCGTTTACAGCAGAATGGTCTGTCCGCAAGACGTCCATTGCTTTGTCTACCCTTGACGCAGAACCACAGACGTCTCCGCCGCCAATGGTGCGATGACAGAAGGATGTGGACGGCAGAATGGAATGAAATTGTCTTTACTGACGAGTCATGCTTCTGTCTGCAACACCACGATGGTCGCATTCGAGTCTGGAGACACCGTGAAGAGAGGATGCTGAACAGCTGCGTTATGCACCGCCACACTAGTCCTGCACCGGGTATTATGGTATGGGACGGTATTGGATATCACTCTCGCACACCTCTAGTACGCATTGCCGGTACTTTAAACAGCCAGCGCTACATCTCCCAGGTGTTCTAGCCAGTTGTCCTTCCTTACCTTCAGGGCTTGTCCACAGCCATATTTCAACAGGATAATGCGCGACCACACGTGGCACGCATTGTCCAACGGTTCTTCGTCAATGCCAGATTGAATTGCTTCCCTGGCCGCCTCGCTCTCCGGATCTTTCGCCGATAGAAAACATGTGGTCCATGGTTGCTCTACGATTGACCCAGATTCCATCCCCAGCTGCCACAGCAGATCAACTTTGGCAACGTGTGGAAGCTGCTTGGTCTGCTGTACCCCAAGAACTCATCCAAAGTCTCTTTGAATCAATGCCGAGGCGTGTGGCAGCGGTGATCTCCAACAATGGCGGCTACTCTGGCTACTGATTTTGGCAGGAACCACACTTCACAGAAGTCTATAAATTTAATCATTTGATACTTGGTCAACATGTTATCTACAAAATAAATTTTGTTGTGATATCTCTTGTCTTTCTTGGTGTTGCAATTTGGGTGGCCAGCAGTGTATATATATATATATATATATATATATATATATATATGCCTTTAAATTTTCACATATGTACCGATGTTGACACGAACCTTTAATATCCATATTATGGTGAAGTAAGAATTCAAACTTTTGAATTTAAACTAAACTTAACAATAAAGAATCTATATTACTACAGAAAGTGATTAAAACCAGTAATACCTAATTTCTATATCGCTTACATTTAAACTGAAATATTTTTGTCCTCTTAGGGTTTCATAATTTGAAAATTTTGTGTGAAATTCGCTAATTTTTGCAAATACACAATCTGAAATATATTAAGTTCTGCAAAATTAAACCACACATAAAACTTATGAACATCAACGGTACGCTTTTAACAGGGAAAACTATTGTCCCGACAAAATGAGGAAAACTTGACGGAAAGAGATAATGCGGAAGTATTGGTATCAGGATAAAATGTGGGAACTTGGATTCTGGAAACTTATTTGAAGCATTGACTGCCTTAAAACCAACTTTCCTCCTAAAAGTACAAATGTAGTTCACTTAGCATGATGTACAAACGTTTATAGGGCACCAAATGATTTTCAAGGTGCTGTAATACTTATCCTTGAGTTCGTAAAGGTCAGTTAATCGATGAAAAACGATCAGACACTGACAATAAAAATTAAATGCTAACAAATAGCACAATTTAAAGTTGAAAGGATCTGTATATTCTAAGATGAAAGTGGGAAAAGTACAGCCTATTGTGTAATACATAAATCGAAAAATTAATAGAACATGTTGTTGTGGTTATGAGTTACTTTCGTCTGGAACATACCAGACCAGGTCTCGCCAGAGGGGAGAGAAATGAGACTTCGCTTTGCAATATACATAACAACGGTGAGAGTCCGACGTTAACCAGGTGCCACTCCAATTGAGGCAGATAATCCAAAGGGAGTCATCTGGAGGACTCGTGCCTTCTCCCATTTACTGACCTCATAGAAGGAACTTCCTTTCTACGTATTTAACATGCCGATATCCGGACTAATAGCGAAGTTTTTTAAAGGTGTTCGTCTGAAATCGAACTGAGTACCCCTAGTCCCAATCACACCGCGTTATTTTTATCCTACCTCAGGCCCATATGAATAAGAATTATTGACATATGCATTTAATAATTTATTTAACAAATTATACCGATTAAATACTATCACAGAATATGATGTTGGGAATGTTTTAATTATTCATACCGGAATATTATTTTGGATGATCCATTTAGAGATAAAATTCGAATCCATTTCAAAGAAAACTCAGATAATAAAAAACCATTTAATTCAAAACAAATTATTAGAATCTGTATTCTTAAATGAAATACTCGTTGGAATCGGAAGCGATTAAATCAAAATTAGAAGAACAAAAAACATGTATTCCCTCTGAGTATATTAAATATTTCGTGTTCCCGAACAAAGTGAAACTCATATTTACTCGGAGGAGTAGTACATGAGAACGATATTCCTTTTCCCATACTCCTCAGCAATAATGAACATTATTTTAATCTTCGTGATTTGGCATTAATTGTTAGGTTCATTAAAAGTACCTTTTTAATAATGAAGACGAAAAAATGCCATCTAATGAGATGCATTCATACAGAAATAATCATTATTGAAGCGATTTACTGAAGATGTACGTTTTGGAAGCGGTAAAATACAGCAGCTTCTGCAATTTACGAGCGATTAATAATAATTTTGTAAGTGAGAGATATAAAATTTATAATCTATGCTCTTTAATTCAATTTATATTAGATTTAAAACGCTATTTGTGAGATTTAATGTCCCATTTAAGATGATAAAATTAAGATTTCGGCGCTATTTTTGGAATTTTAATGGCTTTATCTGAAACGTGTGGGAATTGCTGAAATTTATTCCGGAATTTCACTTTTAGACTTGGCAGTTCCAATTATTTTAAGAACAACATTAGAGTAAGAGGTATAACATTAGGCTTTCGATTGAATAGATTAATAACAAATAATTATGTTTTCCTCCATTATTAATTTAAAAAAACCTTGGATAGACCGTCTGTTAAAAAGCTCAAATTTAAGATATTTGAAAGTCTGAAGATTCCAAGTCATAAAAGTTTTCTTACCAAACATGTTATGTTTGAAGTACATAACATCTCAAAACTATATTTGTAAAAGGTATACTAGTCAATCTGATAATGAGGCGTGATTCAAGAGATTTACGTTAAATGTCTTTAGCTTCCAGATATTAAAAATTTACATATCGGACATGTTAAGCATCAAGCAAATAACGTTTGAAAACAATATTAATGAAAGAAAAGCTAGTCAAAGTCCTAAAAAAACCTGATTTGACAATTTATATGAAACGTCTGTAGTTTCCAAGTTTCCCAGTATTAAAAAATTTCATTTTGAACATGCTACGTTTTAAATATGCAACATTTCAAAATTATATTATGAAAGAAAAACTAGCTAATCTGATAAAAAGTCCTGATTCAAGAGATTTATGTTAGACGTCTGCAGTTTTCAAGTACTAAAAATTTGCATTTTGAACGCGTTACGTATTAGACATATGACGCATCAAGTGTATAATATTTGAAACCTATATTATGAAAGAAAAACTAGTTAATCTGATAAAATGCCCTGTTTAAAGAGATTTATACTAAACATCGAAAATTTTCAAATACTAAAAATTTACATATTAAACACATTTCTATTACGCATCTAGTGCATGACATTTCAAATGTTTATTTGGAAAGAAAAACTTGTCAATATGATAAAGAGACATGGTTCAAGAGATTAATTTGCCGACGATGGTAGAATCACTAGGTCACTGGATTTCGGTACCAGAGTATGTGAGTTCGAGTACAATACTGGCAAGGATGTTTGTAGCCATTCAGAATCGGCTATAAGCAGTAGGTCCCTGTCTATATATTCCTCGTGTAGCAAAAAAAAGGACTGTAGTGCTCTCAACCAAAGAAAGAGAATTATGTTAGGTGTCTGTAGTTTCCAAGTACTAAAAGTTTTCATATTATACATGTTACATATCAAATATATCGCCTTTCAAAACTTTATTTAAATAATAAAACTTGTCAATCTGATAAAAAAATTATAATTCACTAGATCTATGTTAAAAGTCTGGGGTTTCCAATCGCTTAAACTTACAAACTAAACGTTACGTACGTATACACACACACACACACACACACACACATATATATATATATATATATATATATATATATATATATATATACACAGTTGAACCCCGTCATAACGAACTTCAAGGGTCCAACGGTTTTGTTCGATTTATCCAGCGGTTCGCTATATCCGAACCATTAAGAAAAGTGCTAGAGTTCACAAAATGTGTAACTCATTAGTTGCAATGTATATTCAATAACGATGTATTAAAAAATGATAAAATCTATTAAAAATGATAATTAATGAAATAAAATTATCGATGACATTAAACTGACACAATACTAATTAACTTACGTGCAACATGAAAACGACGGGACAAAAATTTTCGTTCGTTACAACCGTGAGTTCGTTATATACCGGGTCCACTATAACGGGGTTTGACTGTATACATATATACATATATATATATATATATATATATATATATATATATATATATATATATATATATATATATATATATCATGTGCGTGTGTGTATTTTTTATATGTATAACTTCCTTCTCAAATATTTTTTAGACAAAAAATTACAATATTGGAAACCGTCATAATTTTATTGATTTTTATTCGTCGGCGGATGTTGGCTATAAAACTGTATCCGCTTCATTCTTTAAAGTTAATCTGTTGCCATTATTACAATTATTTAAAGAAAAAAATTGCTCCTCCATAAAATTCCATAGAATACTTATTTTTCTGAATTAAACATTATAAAATAAATCAATATACGTTCCGATTCATAAAAAACACCCGCGTGTTTCGCAAGAGTTTTTTTTCTTCTGAAATGGGGTTTTAATTTTACAGCACGCATTTTTATAAAATCCATCATTATCATATCTTTCACCATTAAATCATGTTCTCTGCAGTAATTAAATAAAAAATACCCCCCCCCCAAAAAAAAGTTTTTTTTAACCATTTAATTAGCCGTATAAACCCTATCGCGAAAGCATAGCCCGGGTCATTACTGGGAAGTTCTATAACTTCACATTTCAATAAAAAGTAATGTTTTTTGGGCCACATTGCATTATCAGCAGGAGTCAGCCAGGCTCCATTAAGGAAAAATCCATCAAAGTGCCTTCCGCTTGTTTTGGAGACAGTCGGGAGTGTGATATTGATATGGCTGAAAGATTAATGTGACTAAGTTCCCATAGCAAAAACCGAAAAGGCTACACATGTGAAAAATTGAATTTCGTACTAATAGTAAAGAAAACCATTCGCTGAAATCTAGGATATCTTGCATGCAAAGATGAATTTTTTTTATCTCGCGATGAAAAACAAGATTAACACTTAGAAGTCAATTTAAAACATTTAGCTGGAGGAAATGTAGTATTTAATCTTCCAGTTATTGAAAGAAAATTCATTAATGAAGTATCTCATGATCAATCTTTAGATTGTATTTGAAGCAGAAATAATCATTATTCGCCGAGGAATTCTGTAGACTATTTTTATGTAACATAAATTTTTATATTTTCCTGATTTTTTCAAATGTTAGTAAAAGATAAGAATTTAAATCAATTGCAACATTATTGAATTTTTCTTCTAATAGAGATAAAACCATTTCTTAAAATCTGGGAAATTGTGCATGTAAAAATATTTTTTTTTCTCGAACAAGAAAAACACTTAGAATTCAATTTAAAATATTTAGCCGCATGAAATGTAGTATATAATGTTTCAGTTATTGAAAGAAAACGGATTAATGAAAGATCTCATTGGCAATTTTAAATTGTATTTAAAAAAGAACTAATCGTTAATCGCCGAGAAATTCAGTTAATCTTTTTTTTCTGTGATAAATTTAAAATTTGACATGATGTTTAAAATGTCGTATTAATAAACAATCTAAATGCCATGGAGTTTGAATTTAAACTATACATTCATAGAAACAAATGTTATACTGATTGCAGATTCTTTGAGTTGATTCATTGAGTCATACCGATTGAGATTTCATTCTAATAGTTAGAAAACCATTCTTTGAGAACTATGATATCTTGCATGCAAAAATAATTTTTTTTTCTCGCGATTCAAAACAAGATTATCACCTAGAGTCAAATTTTATACATTTAGCTGGATGAAATATAGTATTTAGTCTTTGATCTATTGAAAGAAATTCCATTAATGAAATATATCATGTGCAATCTTTAGATTGTATTTTAAGGAGAAGTAATCATTAATATCCGAATAATTCTGTGTACTATTTTTATATGTAATAAATTTTAAAATTGTCCGCCATGTTTAAAATGTAATATAAATGCATTGTATGAATTTAAAGCATACGTACATAAATGTACATTTCATATCTATTGCAAAGGTATTGAATTTAATTCTCATAGTAATAATATCGCTTCGATGAAATTTATGATATATTGCGCGCAAAAATAATTTTTTCCTAGTGATGAAAAAGTAGATGAGCCCTTAGAATTCAATACATTTAGCTGGATGTAATGTGTTTAATATTTCAGCTATAGATATAAAATGCAATTATAAAATATTGCTGAGATTTCATGAGCAATTTTTAAATTGCATTTTAATCGGAAATAATCCTTACTTACCGAAGAATTCAGTAAATTATTTTTCCCAGTAATACATTTTTAAGTTTATCGTGATGCTTAAAATGTGGTAATATTAAAAACTTTAATATTCATATATTATTTCAAATTTAAAACATGCGTTCATCAACATGAATTATGTATTTATTACAAAAATAAAGAGCTAACGAAAATGTTTTTTCAATTCTATCTACTTGACTTTTCATCTTTTATTACTGAATGAACCATCTTTAATTTGTTTCTGGATAAATATATTTTATTTTACGATGCATTATTTTTTTGTCCGTATGTATTCTTTGTAATACTTTTTAAAGGTTATGAAAAAGGATTTCGCATATGGCAAGGATTATATTAATAAAGAACACACACAGACACACACACAAATATATATATACAACACACTATGATCAGGTGAGCATTCAGGATATATAATCCACTATAGTTTACAACTTCGGATTCAGGTATAACTGTCACAATCAATATTAATCTATTCAATTGGCTATTTAGGCGGTGTATTAGTTGAGATCGAAAAACTTTTATTCCACTGCAAAACTAATAGGTATTTTTCTGTCAGTTTTTTATCTAATAAAAGGTAAAGATATATTTTCAGTATTTTTCTGAGATTAGAAAAATAGTCAGTGGTAAATCCCTTATGAATTACGATGTTTAATGTCATTGTGAAGCTAAAAAGAATTTTTCCGCAATTTTGTTTTGTTGATAACAGATCAGTAATTTCTTGTTGGTAGTTTTCTTTGATTGGAAAAATAATGAGTGGAGAATTCCTTATGAATTACGAACTTTATTGCCACTGTAAATCTAATGGGAATTTCTATGTCACACTTTTTTCTAATTAAACATCAGTTATATCCTATTAACAATTTTATGATACTGGGAAAATAATAAGTGCAAAATGAACTACCAACTGGGACCTTTAATGCCTCTCTTAAGCTATTGGCCATTTTTCTGTTATTTTTTTCTTCTGATAAAAGAGTGGCAAATTTCCTCTCCGTATATTTATGGTACCGTATATTTATGGTACTGCAAAAATAATGAATGGAAAATTCCCTACGAATTGGGATCCTTAATTCAACTATGAAGCTGCAGAAAATTTTTCTGTCAGTCTTTATTTTTCTTCTGATAACAGATTGGGAAAGTCCTATCAGTATTTTTCTGGCAAAGGGAAAATCATAAATGGAAATTTCCATATGAATTTGAACCTTTAATCACATTGTAAAGTAAATGAGAATATTTAGATTTTTTTTCTTTTTCTAAAAAGATATTAGCAAATTTCCTTCCAGTTTTTCTGTGTTTGGAAAAATAATGAGAGGAACAATTTCCATGAATTATGATTGAGGTTGATGGACTTATTACCTTAAGCTTTAAATTTCCCCATGTAATCTTAAGTTTAAGATAAATACCTTTCAATCTAACGCTGAAATTTATATATATATATATATATATATATATATATATATATATATATATATATATATATATATATATATATATATATATATATATATATATATATATATATATATTATTTAAAACATTTTTAGGAAAAACATATTGTTTGAATTATAATTCTCTTGGGATAATTAAGATATTCGAAATATTCAAAAACAAGGAGCAAACTGGGACTAGTTATTAAGTTCGACTTAGTTTAAAAAGAAATCGGCTCTTCATATACATGCATTATTATTATATGGAGTGCTCAGAAATAATGTAAACCAAGTCTCATTTCCTATCAAACTGATCTCAAAATTGATCGATTCTAATTAATTAACCACTGATTTTTTTGTACTTCAGTAATGTAGTGCTACGTTTCATTTAAATTACTTTATTGATATTATCATACAAAATAGAACTATAATCAAGTCACCCCATAGAATTTCAGTGGAAGATGCTGTTGGCCACTTTCCTTCTGAAAATTTATGCTTTTAGAATATGGTAGGGTAAGTATGCCAAATATGAGACCTTGCCTAATATAAGACTCCGGCTTACAGGGAGTATCAAGTACTCCTGCCTGGCGACTGGACCGTAAAACAATAGTCTATTGCATCATTTGCAATCGGTGAGTCAGTCGAGTGTTTGCAAGCGCACACATTGGTGCAGTATTTATTTTCCTGAATGTGTGCTCGTCAACTTTTTTGTATCACCATTTTCATTGGCTGTTTGCACCTTCAAGGCAAGACTGTTATTAAAACTGTTATTATTGGATAGGTAGCTATACATGTGGAGCGTAAACACGCCTGTTTGTTTTTAAGCTAACGTCAATCCCAACTTAAATAATTCGTTGGCGTGTTCAACAACCTGATCGTGCCCAATATGAGCCCCAAATCATGCCTAATATGAGATAGGATCTAATATTAGGCATTTTAGTTTTCACTCTCACAGTCTTGTTTCCTCTGAAGCTGCAGATTCAATGGCGCCCAGGTGAAATCCACAACCATGTGGCAATAGTGACAATATGGAAGGCATTGATCGAACAACATTTTAAACCAGTTCTTAGTAACTCCTGAAGAAATAAATCCCTTGTCTACGTTACCTGAGAAAAACACCTCGATAACCAAGTAGGGCCCGCAAAGGCGATATTATCACATCATTGCCCTATAAAAATAAATTGATTGATAGCATTTATAAAAGAACTGCAGTAGATTCGAAAAAACTTTGTTTCTTACAAGAAAAAAAAAGGAATAGACTTAAAAGATAAGAAATCAAAGGATTAACAAGGAAAATGAGATCAAGATAAAAAAGGAAAGGATAAGGAAAATATAAAGGAAAAGGAAAATGAAAAGGGGTTCCTACAGGAAGGGGAAAATTAAGGATGAATGAAAATACAACACTAGTTAAAAAACATAGAACGAATATTAAGCCAAATTATGGCTATGATGATCTCAGCTCAATTGAAGATGATGAAACTTTTTCTCCATGACAGCAGTGATGATAGCATTGATAAAAACGACGCTGAATGCCTTTTTTGTGGTTGTTTATTTTCAAAAGACAAACGGGGAGAGCAGTGACGTCAAGGTAGAACGTATTTGAGGTGGGACCATGAAGATTTTGAGGCTGACGAACTTTTTATTTGTAAACAATGTGAAAAGTTTGAATCTAAAAACAAAAAGTAAACAAAACCTGTAATGTAAATAAACTAATTTGTTTAAAATGTCACTTTTCTTTTTCCCCTGTTAGTGTATATAGGTAACTGTTATATAATTATTGCGTGCAATTTTGTTCTTTACGAACTTTTCAGTAAGTCTAATTCATTTCTTGAGTGGTAGAATGGGGGTCTCATGTTAAGACTATTTTTTTCAGACCCCAATAAATGGACACTTGTGTTTATAATTTCATACAAGAAAATTGTAAGGTTATTTTCAATTTTCTCTCATAGTTATATGTAGTAAAATATATGCATTAAAAGGATATCAGGTTGGTATAATAATCCCTCATTTACTTTCCTAGTTATATATGAAAATCAAAAGGGGTCTCATATTCGGCATACTTACCCTATCATTAAAAACACTTGTATTAGCAGATATTTTCAGCAAACAAAGGGTCATTTTCACATTTCTATTTTGCCCAGTGCGATAGACTGATCATAAATTTATGAGTTTGCAATTTAGTACATTTTCTCTTCAATGCCCGCTAACATAAGAAGAAAGATACTCCTGCCTCCCGCTGTCTCGTCCCAAAAATTCGTGTATCCAGTGGATACCAAAATTGTATACGTACATATTTCTTTTGTTGTATGCTATATAGGTTGAAGGTTATAGTAACGGAAATGCCTTTTAAAGATCAAATGTGCAAAAAAAATATGTTATTTGTAGCTGAGCTACTGTCATCCTAAAGGACTTGCCTTGCTCTCACTGCACGAACCTTTTCAACTTCAAGTGGGGTTTTTTCAGGATCCTGTTCACATTTTATAATGTGCCTAAGGTCATCACACAACCTGCAGGTGATCTTATAAGGAACTTGAAAATGTAAATTGCATTTTTTGGAAAACACTTGATAATAGTATTTTCCTTTGAATTGTTGCTTTCATCAGCACACTTCTCAACATATAGATCATATATAGTTATTTAATGTTGAGATTACGTCACATATGAATTTTTATAATCATTACCATTTCGTGATGCTAGTAGAATAAAAAATATTTTATGTGGGCAACGACATTAGAATCATCAATTTAGTTTGCAGTACCTGTACCCTTAGTGCCAATCCCTCTAAAACAACCTTTTAACTGAGGCGTCTATATAATATTCTTCAACTTATCATCAACATTCTCAGAAATTTTTCTTGAAAACACTCCCATCCTCCATTTTATCTGGGATAAAATAGTAAAATAATCGGCTTTTAACTGAACCCCTGCTACTCCTTGGACGTGGTCTAACAGTCGTTGAGCTCTGTAATAAACCAGACATGGAAACGTTCTATTTAGAATAGTCTCACAGTTTCAAAAATGATATTAAGAATTTCTCCAAAACTGAATCTGAGGTAATTTAAAGGCAATGAAATAAATTAAATCACAGAATACACGTACTAAAGCACGTGCTTGCTCACAACTGAGAAAATGAAATTGGTTCATTATTGCTCTGAAAGGGCATCAGTTGTTATTCAGTGGTACATAGAACACTTTACATATGAAGGTTACAATTTTTAGGTTGAACTTGGTTCACTATTGCATTAAAAATATAGTGATTTTATTGTAACACGGGAGTGTTAGTACGAAATGACCGAAAGGTGGTGTCGGTTCACTTTAATTCTAAGGCAATGGTTCCCAACCGTTGATCCGCTGACCACAGGTGGTCCGTGAAAGCCTCGGGAGTGGTTCGGCACCACAAATAATAAGTTGCCAAATAAATGGGAATCTTGGAAACAATGTTCATTGAAATAGATGGGCCGAATATATCCGACGACTATCAAGTGTTGAATAAAAATTTTCTAAAAGTTTAACATAATTGTTTTATTATTATAATATGATACATAAGAATATAAGTACGTTAATCCCGTATCCCTTTTGCCTGAGGGATATTCTATACCTTCATACCCCCCGGAAAGTTTCCCCCAAGTCGGTCGGGGTGGTCCGCAGACTTCTACAGGTTTGGAACCACTGCTGTAAGTCCTCTATATATTCTATTAATCAAAATTGATTTTTTAAAATGAAATAGGGTCCGATTTTATATCCAACAAAATTTTCTTTCCATTATAACAAATTTCTAATAATTCCATCCTGAAGACTCTACGTAATCAGTTGTAAATAGCTCTTTCCTAACATTTGAATAAATGTACAATTAAAATTTTTATTAAAATTTATCTTCTAAGTTTTATCGACCTCAAACCTTGTGTTTTGTTTCTGAAGCATTTTAAGGCATTACATGCATTTTAAAGAAAGGTTTCTGTTTGCTGTTTGCAGTCCCTAATTAATGTCGAACATAACTTACATATATTGCACAAAATACAAAATAGGAGAAACAAAATTTAAATTAGATAAAATCTAAAAGGATGTACTCAGAAATATGTCAAAATGCAAACAACATGTTAAACAATATTTTACGCTTGAAAAATAGTTTGGAATGGTATGTAGAAGTAATTGCCTTTTTAATCATATAACTTTTATTTTGACGAAATAAAATAGATATCATTCTGCAAAATGTGATACTAAACAAGCAGTTAACACATTGCTGATCGGTGCAGAGCTTTTAAACGCTAATTTTGAAGACAATTTAAGATAAAGGTAAGTCATGTTGGAGAAATTTCTGATCATCTGAACATTGCTTTACTTGAAAACAACCTTTATTATGACCTGAATGAATTTCAAACAAATCCTGACATTTTATCATTTAAACTGGGAATCTCAGACCCCCATATAAAGAAAAAAACAGATTTAAAATAAAATTTAAATACTGTATTTTATTACACATTTTTGTTTCTGCCGGTGACTTGCCTATCTATTAAAATAGAATTCCGGTCAATTATTCGTTAATATCCTTTAAAAAGCATTTAAGATATATTATTTTGATATTTTTGTTAAGTATATGCTTTTTTTCTGTATTATTCATTATTGGGTTTTTTGTCTGATTATTTCATATAAATTGATTCTGCTATAAAACCTAGCTATCTAAATTATGAAACAATATAAATTAATTTTTTTCAGTTTCACTATATCAGATGACAGAAACTTATTGATAAAAAATAACTATTATTGAAAGGGAAAATACACCTGCTAAACTCTGAGTTAAACATACAATATATTGATATATTTATGTTCCTATATGATATAGATGTATCAAAAACAGCATTAAATAATCGATATACCTTCTTATTTTTAATGAAAAAGTGTATTGAAGTAAGAAAAAAAATTACTATGTGACGTTTTGAAAAAAAAAGATCTTATACATTAACTGTTTGTTTATATATATACGTATTTCATAAGTGGAATTGAGAAAACGACAATACCTCATTCAATACCACAATCCATTAATTAAATTAATATCCAGATGAACAAAAGAATACAAAATCAAAATTGCTACTGCAAGTCACATTACCGTTGATTGATCACAAGACAAATGACATGTAATTCATCAAACTGAACAGTAGGACAAAATAATATTAGCATTACGCTGTAGAAAACTGATTCTCCCTCGCTACAGATAAGAATAAAAAATGTAACTCCAGATTCTGATTATGCACGTCAGTGCAACGTTAAACAATTCTCTCGTAGCAATAATCTTATTGTTACTGATTTTTTCGTGATAGCGGAATTTATTTTGATATGAAATAAGGACTATTAATCATTTCCTGTATGCAAAACTATATATAGTTTAAATGATATTAATGAAAGTGTATCTGTATCACCGTAATAAATAAATGTTAACTGATTTTCTACAAATTTGTAGTTTTCGTTAGTTATTTAAGATAAGTACTGTCTCTGAATTATAAAAGCAGTTTTCCCACACCTTAAGAGTAGTTTTAACAAAACAGTTGATTTTAACAAAACGACATAATTACAGAAGACATAAAGATTCTGTATTATTCCCGTCAGTCCAATGTCAAATAACCCTCTCGTACCAAAAATTTTATTGTTTCTAATTTTTTCTGATAGCGGATTTTTTTTTTATATGCAATAGGGTATTTTAATCATTTCCTGTACACAAAAACTATGTATAGTTTGAATGACATTTCTGAAAAGGGGTCTGTATCCCAGTAATAGGACATAAATAGCAACTGATTTTCTACAACCTGAAATTATGTTTCATAACGCAATATACGTACTGCGTATGAATAATAAAAACAGTTTTCCGATGTCTTACGAAAAGTTTTGATTTTAACAATCTAACATAATTATAGATTGCATAAAACATGACAAAGATGCGGTGCTAAAAGCAAAAATATATAGCTCCAGCACGTAGATTGCCTTGGACCTAGGTCTCTTGTTACGGTATCCTTAGACAGCCTATAACAAGGGCAAAACCTACCTTCAAGGCTATCTGTACTGTAGTAAATTTTGCACCACAGTTCGTGATTGATGAAGGTTCTTTCCGAAGTGAGCTTGTTGACTTTCACTTTCCCTGTCATCAATAATAAAATTAAAAAATTCCACATTAGGATTTACTTTCCCTCAAGTGTACTCATATAGGTTATGCATATAGGTTTTGCTTTGCTCAGGAGCTCATAACAAGAGCGAAACTTAGATGAAAGGCAACCTGTACATTGTAGATGTATATTTTTTTCTGTTACCGATATATTGAATTAGACTTTTACTCTTTCCCATTATGTGTGTTGAATCCAAGAAGGATTTTGATGTTAACACTTCATTTAGGCTCTAAAATATCCTTGATTACTAAAATCAACTTTATTTTTATACTTTGTTGTCAAGAAAGGTCTTCATTTTGATCTTATGCTTCTAGAAGACTCTATTTGTGTCTCCTGTTAAACTACCTGTTTTCTTAAAAACTAACATATTTAATTGGAATTTTAAGCTCTTTTGGAAAAGAAAATAGAAAATTATTTAATTCTTTATATCCTAAAATCAGAAGTATACCTCCAATGATGTTTATTATACTACGAAACTAGTTCCCTTGAACGATATTTCTCTTAAAATTGTGTATCGGAATGCATTAAATGTATCAGCTATAGCATAAATATAATCGAATTATTCTGAAAAATCGGATGAATATAGAAGTCTAAACTCAGTTGTAAAGTGACATTGAAACAGTGACGTAGGTGTGCGTTTTGGTGAGGTCGGGGAACAAAATGGACGATCGTAAGTCATCCTGGATATGTTTCCATTCGCAATGGAGCTCTGTTTCCATTGCGATCTCTGTCCATTTCGATTTGGAGCATTTCCTTTCTATCTATGAGTTTAGTGGTTAAGGCAAACCAAGCTGGAATCATAGGATATGTGAGAGGGTTCAGTTTAGCGATCGATATGTTCATAGATTGAAGAGTTAGGCACAACCATGTGGAATATTACTTAAAAATAAGTAATAAGCGCATAAAATTTAAGTAATGTTTATAGCTTGCATTTGAAGTGAAAAATAATATGAATAGCTTACATTCAAAGCCCATTCATATAAGCGATTCTTCAAAAGGTTATTTAATTTTCATGTTATCTGTAAAATTCCTTTCCGATCTACGTTAGCGTTGTTAGACGAGAATTGAGCAATTTTAGTTTTAAAAAGAAGTAATTAATTGCTTCTATGTTTTTTTTGGCTAATGTCCCTGGGGGATGACGACATTACACCCCAATCCGGTGTACATATGAATAAAAGACATAGAAACAGACAAATGACACAATCACAGAAGAATTTTATTGACAAACTCTGACACCGGCGATGGACGATGGGTTGCAGCTCCCCTTTCTAGACGGGGCTCCAATTGCAGGCGGAAGACTGACCGGTTCCCCAGAATACAGCCAAGTCTTATGCGGGAATCGGACCCGCATCCGCGGCGTGGTAGGCTGATGCCTTATCCACTTAGCCACTGGGCGACATTGCTTCTATGTTTACAACATATTTAATTTCTCAACAAATTTTCTAGCACTATTAAAAAGAAAACCTATCATAAAGTTTTTTTGGAACACATAAATGTTAAGACTACGACATTAATGGATTAGGTTTTATTTTCTAAAGTTAAGATACGAAACTTAAGTAAAAGGAATGACATAGGTATTGTATTATAAATGTAAACTGATTGTTTGTATTTCTTCTGTGATTGTATGAAAGAAATGCAACATACAGTGAATTTAGATATATCGTACAGAAAAAAAAGTTTGGATAATGAATTTCATTTAGAATAATGATTTTTCATGGTGAAAGGAATATAAGTGAAATTTTTCAGAAATTACTGTTTTACATTGACTAATTGCAATTATTTTTTCTTCTATTATTTTTCCATTGACATAAAAATGTTTGGTACCTTTTTAATTTAAAGCCAAGTACCTTAAAAATGCATGAATAGTAAAATAATAATAATAATAATAATAATAATAATAATAATAATAATAATAATAATAATAATAATAATAATAATAATAATAATAATAATAATAATAATAATAATAAAAATAATAATAATAATAATAATAATAATAATAATAATAATAATAATAAACTGTATTGCTAGCATCACTTTAAAATATAAATAGATTAATTTACTAATTTAATAACTTTAAAAACAATTGAAAGCCCAGTTTTGGCTTTAAATAGCGGTCGTGTACACTGGTAATTGATACTACTAGCGAATGATGTGTAATATTGGACTTTAAGCACTTTGGACAATTTGGAAAATTTGTTAGATTGAATACCTTTTTTTATGCAAAATATCTATCCCAATAGTATGCATTTCCTGTTTGTTGGTTATTAACAAAGTACATTGGTTATTACCGTAATGCAAATACAAGTTAATAGACCTTAGACTCGTCTGAAATTGATTGATAACAGTACCTTACTAATTTTGACATTCATCTGGTAAAATCTCAATTAATGTCGACAGGAACACGTTACGATCCCTAATACGGAGCTCACAATTTAAGACCGCAAAGAGAATTTTTGAAATTCCCATAGATACTCTGTCAAAATGTGGAACTACTTTAAAGGCGCGTTCACGCACAACGACCTATGGCAAAAGAAGGGAGACGAACAAAATTTTAACGAAGAAATTTGGAGTTCAGTTTGAAATTCGGTTAGCAAACTGAATCTTCAATGGAAAATTATTAACCAAATTGGAACCGTTCATTCATGTTCTCGTGATGAATTATTTTTTTATTGTTTACTACGTGGTATATAGAAGGAAGTTCGTTAGTCTTTATTATCCGTCATTATCTGTATGTTTTCAGAGTCTACAATATAACTTAAAATCTTTTCACTTTATATTTGGAAATTTCATTTCGAGTGGAAAAATTCTTTCTTCGCTATTGTCACTAATTAAAGATAAAAAAAATAAGTGTTACATATATATATATATATATATATATATATATATATATATATATATATATATATACATTCATATATATATATATATATATATATATATATATATATATATATATATATGTCAGAGATTTTTAGAGGTTAAACCTTAAGGGGTCCAAAAAGGGGGGGGGGGGGTTCTAGAGAATATCGGAATTAAAACATTAAACGCCAGATTAATCGCACTTGATAGCGCTAAAATGAACAAGGAAGTATCGAAATGAATGGCATTGAAGCTATTAATAGAATTGGACTAGGTGAACAGTGGGGGAATTATAGCATCATCGCCGGATGGTGACGTCACAGCGATGCTCGAGAACTTTGTAGAAAGAGTGTATGTGGGTTTTAAACACAGGAATGACTTCAGAAGCATGTAGGAAGTTGAACTGGAAAGACGTTGTTCGCAGCGTCGCGTCGCGCGATTGCGTTGTGCGGGAGTGAAAGTAATTAAATGATTGGAATAGCGTAGCAAGTTAAGCATTGGATAGAATATTAATACGAACGATGGAGCCAGATATACTTTAATTCTTAAATAAACGAATTTAAAGGTCTATAGCGTGTCTTGCCTTGCTCAGCCATGATGACTGCACCACCAAAGAGAATTTCAGGAGTCCGGCCCCGACTGCATTTTCCCGGACTATTACTAAGAACTGGATTTTATAATGACGCGGACTAGAAGCGTTACATATATATATATATATATATATATATATATATATATATATATATATATATATATATATATATATATATATATATATATATATATATATATATATAAACAGAAAAGGGTTTTCGTAAGATGTGTCGACAAAATAAGAGGTACTCGTTAAGACGAACAATATTAGCAAACCAACCTATGGCAGCATTCCACTCATTGTGTCAGAAAAGTCCAGTGCCCAAGTTAAACTTTTATCATTGTAAAAAAAATGAGAATTATCCAAATCATAAGTTGCTCAATCGCATTCAGATCAGAAAATGGACCATAGTGGATGCTCAAACTGGCGTCCATGGGTGGCTGTCGTTGCACAGTTTACTTTCATGAATGAAAGACTGAACATCGTCTCTCATAAAACTGGAGACGTGTTAATCATGTACGTTGGAACAACGATCCTCGGGACGAGATCTTCCGTGGAGTCCACAGGGGTCTCGTGCACCAATGAGTTCATACGTCCCCAAAGGATGAAGTCTAATGGATTTAGATCCGGTGAGTGTGGACGCTAAGCCACAGGTTCTCAACCTCCAATCAACGGTCCATGATATATGGTATAAAGGAAGTGTCTGGTCTCGGTGCTATGTGTGGTGGAGCTCCATAATGCATAAACCCCAAGACCCTTCAAGTAGTGAGCGGAAGAGCTTGCAAAAAAACCAGGAAGCACTTTCCCCAGGAAGACACGGTAAGCTGTTCTGGTTAGATCTTCTAGCAAGAGATACGGTCCCATCAGCCAATCAACAAAGATACCTGCCCAGATATTCACTGAAAAGCTATGCTGTTGTTTACGAAGGATTGAAGCGTGGATATTAGTTTATGATATTGTTAATTCACATTTTTCGAAAGTTCAACTTGGGCACTGAACTTACGCATTGAACGTTCCACTTGGGCACTGAATTGGGCACTGAACTTACGCATTTTTGTCACACTGAGTGGAATGCGACTTTTACATTTTCATTGGGAATCAGTCATTTGTTAGGCAATGCAAAAAATTTTCAAGAATATGAAATATATATCTACAGATAAATATTTTTAAAATTTATGTTTCATAAATTCCTTAAATGTAAGCAGGAAAAATCAAGAAATCAAACAGTATTTACTTAGAAGGTTTGAAATGGTAGGACAATAATGAATAGTGAATAATCAAACTTGAATTTTAAAAAGGAAAACAAAACATAATAGAACAGAGATGGAACTTCTTAAAAAGTGAAAATAAGCCTTATAAATGTAACATGATCGATACTTTCCCCATGAAAGCCTTGATTATTCTAAATTTCTGCAAAAAAGACAATAAATTATTCTTTATAAAAACGCAAGTTCTCATATTTTAATTTAGAAAGATGTATCCTGTATTCATAAAATCATACTTTCCCATCAAAATGACTGCACAAAAGTAATTGCTTATTCATAAACAACGCACATAATTCTTATGTACAATAAAAATCCATATTAGATACATTTTAAATTAGGCTTTTCGGGAAGCAAATGGTTTTATTTTACAGGACCAATTCACCCAAAAAATTGAATTTTTGAAGCAATCTAAAAGCTTTACAAATAAATTTATAAACAACGTTACTCCTTATAAGCTCTGCGAAAAAGAGCAAAATTGTTTTCTTCCTGGAATGCATTCTTATAGCACTTTTAAAGTCAAGAAATAATAGGAGACAGAAAACGAAAATAATGAAAGACCTGAAACTAAAGTTACAGGCGAATGCTAAAAATATATATTACATCGCTTGGATTAAATTTTATGCATTTTTTATCCCATTCTTTTACGGTTTAGATTACCTTTTATTTAAGTTCAAATATCATTACCCGAGATTGTTTTTCTTACGAATATATTCAGTAACACGCAAAGCAGCTTCTTAAAAGATAAAGGTTTTCAGAGACAAGATTTGTGTTTATTTTATAAATTCATATTTGTGACATTATGAAAAGAAAATGCGAAGCGAAGCTCATTACTGTTGTTTGCAGTTCGGAAATTATTGCAACACTTTTCGTTTAAATATCCGGATTAAATTACAATGTATTTTTATCATTATCTGTCGAAAATAAAGCCTCTTCCTTTTGTTGGTTGTTACGGAATTTAATAGATTCACAATTCTTTTACTAACTTTTTTTTATTCAATATTATTCAGATGATATATATATATATATATATATTTATTTATATTAATTAATTTATTTATATATATATATATATATATGTGTGTGTGTGTGTGCATGTTCAAAATTAATTTTTCATTTCGGAATAATAGTGAGTAAAAAACATGAAAGAATTAAGAATCTATTAAAATCCATAACTACCAACAAAGAAATAGGCTTATTTTCGACAGATAATTGAAATTTTATCCGCATATATAAAGAGAAATCTTGGCAAAAATTTCCGAACTGAAAACAAAAGTAATGAGATTCGCTTCGCATTTTCTTTTCATAATGTTACAAATATGAATTTTTGAAGCAAACACAAATCCTATCTCACAACCGTTATCTTTTAAGAAGCTACTTTGCGTGTCACTGAATAAATGAGAAAGAATAACAATCTTGGATTATGATATTTTAACTTCAATAAAAGGTAATCAAAAACCGTAAAATGATGGGATAAAAAACATAAAATTTAATCCAAGCGATTTAATATAAATTTTTAGCATTCGCCTGTTACTTCAGTTTCAAGTTTTCATTATTTTTCCTTTGTGTCTTCTGTTATTTCATGACTTTAAAAGTGCCGTAGGAAAGCATTCCTGGAAGGAAAAATTTTTCTTACCGGAGATCTATAAGAAGAAACATTGTTTATAAATTTATTTTTAAAGCTTTAGGTTGCTTCAAAATTCAATTGTTTGGGTGAATTGCACCTGTAAAATAAAACCATTTGCTTTCCATTAAGCCTACTTTAAAATGTATCTCATATGTATCTTTACTGTACATAGAAATTATGTGCTGTCTTTATGAATAAGTGATTACTTTGCAGCAGAAATTTTGACTTAATCATATGATTTTATGAATACACAGATACAACATTATAAGTTAAACTATGATAACTCTGCGTTTTTATAAAGAACACTGCAATGTCATTTTATAGAAATTAAAAGTAATCAAATATTTCGTATCGAAAGTTTTCATTATTTTACATTTATGCGTTTCTTTTCTTTTTTTTATTAAATTTCCGTTACTTTGTATTGTGGAGTATTTTAGATTCAAGTCTGATTATTCTTTATTCATTATTACTCCACCGTTTAAAACCATGTGAGTAAACAGTCGTCGATTACTTCGTTTCGATTGCTCAAATTTGGCAAATTCAACTGACAGTCTTTTATAAAATAACATTAATCGTGTAGTATTCGTTTCATCTAATAGCAAAAATAGTTTCTGAACCTAATAAATGGTTGATTCACAATGAAAAGTGAAATAAATAATATATATATATATATATATATATATATATATATATATATAGATGTAGTGTTGCTTTCTGAAACTACCGATGACGTATTGACATTAGATCTCTAATTTTAAATTGCATGAAGTTTCAGAGAGATGTTTCTTAAACTGTACCTATCAGACAAGAGATTGATATTCTTTCAGAAACGCATTATGGAAATATCAAGGCTGTAGCAGGTTTGGTTCGATAATCTGGCTTGCAATCTCACGTTTTTTGTACCTACAATCTCTGCAACATTTCATTCAAAACAAAAGAATTATTTGACCACATTTTTATTTCTTTGTATCTTACTGTCTCTTTAGTATGAACTACAATGAATGTGGTATACATCAATTATTAATCGCTGCACCGCGGATCTTTTTTCCGTTTCTTGTTATGCCTTGGCTTGACCTTATAATCTACTTTCTATGGACTACAATGAAATGGGCGAAAATGTGATTTAGCGATTACTATACGTTGCACCACGGATCTTCTACCAGTTCTTTGTTATGAGTTGGTTGGAAATTATTGTCTCTTTACTACGGACTACGATGAAATAGGCTTTGCAACAAATAGTAATCAATACAGCACAGATCATTTATCCATTCCTTTTTTATGTATTTTCTGGACCTTATCGTCTCTTTATTGTGGACTACGATGAAACGTGACTGCAACATAGTAGTCATTGCACCACCGATCTTTTATTCGTTTCTTGTTACGTCTTGCCTGAACGTTTTAGAATCTTTACTATGCACTTCGATGAAATATGCTTTGCAGAAAACATTATCGTCTGACACAATGTTTTAACCATTTCTTTTTATGACCTTTGATGCAGATATCCCAATAAACTTTTAAATAAAAAAATTGATATGTAACGAAGATTTGGTTTCTGAAGAGGGAACCCCCCTTTTTTAAAAATATATTTGTACATCATACATGAGCAATATATATATGTCTTGACACTGATTATAGAAATTAACTTTATGGCCAATCTAATTTCTAGATATCAGGCCCAAGGTTATCAAGAATCAGATTATAAAGAAAATCCTCTTTAGAGCCGTGTCCTACCTGTCTAGAAGGTATGGTCAAATTTCCCCCATGGACTACTTCATCAGTTGATGATTAAAACACATCATTACGAGGTGAGAACTACATCACACACAGAAATCGTCTCTCTAACTAGAACGCACATTTGATTAAAGAGTTACAGTTTCATTTTTCATAGGTATCACTATAATTAAATTCAGAAATCTGTGGCTCAAAATAAATGTTTAATTTTCTTACAACTTTTTTATTTTCAAATTTAACATAAAATAAGGAACACCTCAGTTAATGCAAACACAATATGCAAACAAATTTTATGTCTCAGCGCAGTGAATAATTGACTTGAAAAATTTTAGATTCAGTGAAAAATAGCAAACACCCTTTTATTAATCTCCAGGAATATGAATTTTTTTAAACAAACATATCAACCTCAACAACACGATTTTTCATATCTCTATTTAAATAACTGTAAGAACAAAAATAAGAAAAAAAGACTGAAGTAAGTGTAAATTTTAGTTGAAAACGCTCATTTGTTTACTTACTGTATTTATTTTCTACGTTTTACCTTTTGCTTAGGTATTAATTTATTCTTTTGTATCAAGTGCGATTATGTTACTCGGATCGTATAACAAACAGGTAATAAATTAAACAAAAAAAATTAATATTCTTATTGAGTCCTTATTTTCAGTTTTCCATATATTTTCAGTTTCTTTTAAATTTTGCGTGTGTATGTAAAAATTATCTCAAAACCAGAACAGCCTGAAATGTAGCATGTTTTGTTGTATTATATTTTAAATACTGTACATCGATATATATATATATATATATATATATATATATACTGCTGGCCACTGTAAATGCAACACTCTGAAGGAAACATACAAATAACATGAAATTTACAACATGCATTAGCGGAGGTGAGATATGAAAATGATTAGAATTTCAGCTCAGACGCACATCACGCGCGCCTGTGGTGCCACTTCAAATCGCTATTTAAGGCTTGGAAAAATTCGACGATTTCAAGTTCGGCAATTATGTTTTTCTTGTGGTTTTTTCAAAAAAAACGATCAATTATGCCTCGTCGAAAACAGCGATCATCTTTTGATCAAGTATCCGACTGCGGCAGAGGAAGGATAGTGGCCTACCGAGATTGTGGATTATCTTTCAGGGAAATCGGTAGTCGTGTTGGACGAAACCAAACAAATGTAATGCGGATATGTGATCGTTGGATGCAGGAGGATACGACGGACCGGCGTGTTCGATCGCATCCACCTCAGCGCACCACTTCACGTGATGACAGGCAAATTGTGCGCATGGCAGTGACGGATCGCTCAGTCACATCACGAACCATAGCACAGCACATGCAGTCTGTAACGCATCATCCAGTGTCTGCGCGTACCATTCGACGCCGTTTACAGCAGAGTGGTCTGTCCGCAAGTCGTCCATTCCTTTGTCTACCCTTGACGCAGAACCACAGACGTCTCCGCCGCCAATGGTGCGATGAC